>JAKUCV010001758.1:3855-15788 GCA_028386065.3 Turnera subulata | reverse complement strand
TTGATGCATTCCAGACAGGCTGCGACGTTTCCCTTGGACGGGCTTGGATCCATAGATTGCATGTGTTGCATACAGTGTTAGTGAGTTATTTAAAGTCTTCCGCTGTGCATGTTTTTATTAATGTTGGGCCATTGGGCCGGTTGAGATTTCATTGTTGATTTTATTATGGGCTGTCGAGCCCGGATATTTGTTTTATACACTGTATGCTGAGTCATTTCGGGTTGGGTTGTCACAGTTCCGGCTCGGATTTACTGTGTACGGTAAATTCGGGTCGGGGCGTCTCAAATAAGGTAGTGAACAAACAATTACGAAGGTGTGAATTACTTTACTATTATTTTTAAAAGTTTCTTCATTAAATATAATTTTTTAGAGATATATTTTATCATGTATAAAATTTTAGAACCACTAAACTATAATTAGTTTTAAATTGGTTTGAGATCACAAATTGAACTGCAACAGCTATGTTTAGTTTCACATTGGTTACAGATGAATTTTATAATCTATTTTATTGATAAATTGATGTAAATTGGTTGGAAACATCTTCTCTTACAATTGGTCGGAATTTTGGTATTTACGAACCAGTTAAATGTGTTGGAAAATTTTGGTTTGAGAAGATCTTAGAAATTTGAGGTGTACTATTGTTCCTTTCCTCTTCAGCTGCTGTAATTCATACACATTAGAAGTAATAGAATGAACTTATTTATTTCTATTATTAATATACATAAACCATAATTGTGGAATCATTAGAATTTTGTTTCTAGTATCTTGAACTCTTACTTGCCTTTTGCGGTGAGTCTAAATCAAACACTAGTTTTTTTTTTAAAAAAAAGTCTTAATATCAAGTTATAAAAAGGAGAAATAATATTTCTTTGAAGTTTCAGCTGCCCATACCAGAGATACAGAATGAGTTTTTTTTTTTTCCTTGTTTTGATAAGCACAGAATGAGTGTACTTAATTATCCTTTGGAATATATTCCACACATCACCTGCAGCCCAAAAAAGAGCAACTTATCCTAAAGCCAACTCCCATTTTTCTGGATTTGGCTAAGATGCAACACCCAAGCTTAAGCCGTAATCTGGATTTAGCTGATGAAAAATCTTAATTCTGATACATCAATGCAATTATGTAACCCCTCTCCACAAATAACTCAAGATGTCGGCCCAGAAGTGTGCTCGGATTTTGGAACCGCAATCCGAGTTAAGCTTTGACTTATTGGTGTTTTCTGTTTGGGGTATCCTTATGAGACTTATCGTTTCACACCTCTTTGCTTGTCCCAAGACTGAAGTTAAACAACGGAATAGGTAATTCAAAATTGTAACTTAGCTTTCATTATTCAACGAAACCAACAGAAACATTTGAATCCTCCAAACAAAACACTCTCAATAATTTTTAGAATATGGTAACATTTCACGCTTGGCATACCCAACATAATAATCACATTACTGCCATATTTCCAAAATTGCTCACTTAATTCGAAACCCGCCGTCAACCACTAGATCATGCCCTGTGACCAAATCCGAGTCACTAGAAGCAAGAAACAAGACAGCATCTGCCACGTGTCTTGCCTTCAACACAACCCCTTCCAAGCTCATATTTGCGGCGTACATGTCCTCCATCTCCTCCACGCGCCTCCCATAGGCAGCCAGTGCTAGTGGGGTGGCAACCCCATACGGCGAGACGCAGTTCACCCGAATTCCGTGCACGCCCAGCTGCCGGCTCGCCGATTTCACCAATCCTAACACGGCATGCTTCGACATAACATAATCGGTCCATTTCGAGCCAGCCATGGTGGCGACCACGCTCGCCGCGCACACTATACTGCCCCTCACGCGCCCTTCCACCATGGCAAGGGCGGCGTGCTTGACACACGTGGCCGTCCCACGCGCGTTGACTGCATATAATCGATCAAACGCCGAAAGATCAAGGTCTAGGATAGTCTGAGTTGAAGTACTAACAACTCCAGCGTTGCTAAACATGATATCTAGCTGACCAAAATTTTGGACAGTCCATTCCACTACAGACTTCACTTGCTCTTCCTCGGTCACGTCACAGTGCCTGTAGCTACATTTGCTTGCACCAATTGAGGTTGCTACTTGTTGGCCTAATTCATCTTGGATGTCTGCGATCACCACCATAAGGGCTCCTTGCTCTGCGAACAGGCGAGCAGTGGCCTCGCCGATGCCACTTGCCCCGCCTGTAATTATTGCTACCTTACCTGTCAACTTCTTGTTGTCGGTGGACATTTTTCGTTCTTGGAGTTATAATTTAAGTGAAAGGAAATAAGGAGAGAGAGATGGAGCGACTTAATTTCCTTTTGGTTCCTCTGTCCTGAACGCTAGGAAGTTAAAGCATCACTTCGATAAATCCTATGAGTTAGAGCTTCCATGTACTGTAGCACAAGGTGTGGGCACAATTTTGCCACATGGCATCCACACAGCCATATTCAAAACAATTGGCATGATATTTTAGGGTTTTTATGCATTAGCAGCCCAAAAGCGAACCACCCATCCAGCCCAAAGAGTGAGCAACTCATCCAACCCAAAAGTAACCAACTTATGGCCTGGACTTTTCTTTCGGCTAAACTCGACGAACTAACCCAGTTTGAGCCCTCCATAAGTAAATCCAAAATCTTTGAATAAAAAACGGGACAGAATCCATAATCTGGGTTTTGCCTAAATGTACGTGGTGAATTTTTATTTTAATGAGAATTTGTGGTGGTTTCAAACAATTTTTTTTTTACATGTGATTGAATTCTAATAGTGTTAGATATCTAAGCTTGACTAGCTTTAGGAGTCCTCAATTCGCCCAAAGAATCAATAATGAACCTCCTGGGGTGGATTTTGCCGTGGAAACATAAAAGTAGTGAAGCCAATACGCGTTCATGTGCACATCTAGGGTTATGGGACTAAGGTGCATTACCTGTGGGAGAATTATGAAGGAGGACTATGGCGTTGGATTTGGATATACAAGGTGGAGGGTTTAAGGCTTAGCACCAAAGAAGTTGCTCGCTTGCGTGACATTGAAACGAGGAAAGCTTTAAGCAATAGGAAGTTGATCTTGGTTTTGGATTTGGACGAAACAATTCTTCCATTCACTTTTTATGAACAAATCGGGAGAATATTTGGTCGACCGAACAGATAAACTGTGTAAATTTCGAGGAGGAGCTGTTTCAGAAGAGAATTTTATTTCTGAGAGTTTTGTTTCAGAAGAGACATCTATGTTGGACCCTTATTGTTTCATCAAGTTAAGACCCTTTGTTCGCACTTTTCTTGAAGGAGCAAGTGGCATGTTCGAGATGTACTTTTACACAAGGGGTCATCAATCTTATGCGCTTGAGATGGTGATTAAAGCTTCTTGATCTTGAACAGAAGTACTTCTACAATGAAGTGATTTCAAGACAAGACATGACACACGAATTGTGAACGATCTTGATGTGGTTCTGGCAGAAGAAAGAGCAGTTGTTATTTTTGATGACAAACCACATGTGTGGCCAAGACACAGGCGCAACGTTATAAGATCCAAAGAGTATATATGAATATGGTCCTCTTTGTGCCATCAGGTGTGGTCTGAAGTTGGATCTTCTGCTGGTGCAATATTACTACTTGAAGCCATTATGGAAGTCCTTAAGGAGATCCATAGACAATTTTTTTTGTCCAAATCTTAAGGCAAATATTGGTGCCAGAGATGTTAGACGGATAATGAAGAGGCTTCGTGTGCAAGTCCTCAAAGGTGTAGGATCTTTGTGAGAAATATTTCCCTACTGAAGCGTGGAGAAGATCTTGGAGAGATGGCAAAAGAGCTTGGGGCAATTCTAGCTATAAAACTTGACTCTAATGTAACACATATTGTCACAACTTCCGCCGGCAAAGAGGATATTGAATGGGCAGAGCAGGGAAAGCAGGGAAAGTCCTATTTTTAGTGACTCCAAGTTGGTTAAGAGTGTCTTATGAATTCTGGCGCAGGCGACCTGAGGATTGGTACTATCCTGACCAGAGCAGTCAATGAAATCATTTCTATTTGCTGTTTGTTTTTGTATACATTCCAGTTTGGAAGTTCTATTGCTTTTTGTTGCTACTTTCCCCTATTTTATTGTGTTCTTTGTTTATGGGGGCGCACTTTTTATTAGGTGAAATTGGCTTGCATTTTCATACTAAATGCTTTCTAAGAGCTATGTATCTCAATTCTTTGGATGATTTTATATACTATCAGAAATTTCAATGGAAGCTTTCATAAGGAATTCTTGAAGTTCTTGAAGTAGTCCTTGCAATCATAGGATATTGTTCCGATACTAACACTACACTAGTACTCCTTGGAATCATAGAATATATACTAAAATTATAATGGAAAAATTCATTAATAAAAAAAATAATGGAAAAGAAGGTAATAATGAAGAGATGTGGGATTGAACATGGCTACTCCTTCCCTACCCTACTGTAATAACAAACGTTTTACAAAAGAATTTGTTCCAAATAAAATGTTACCTTGGAAGAATTTTGAGGAGTATTAAATTAGTTGTAGCGCAAGAGTTTTACTTTTCCCAAATAAAATCCCACTTTGTTGATTTTGGGGAGCACTAAATTAGTTTTTTATATATGTTTTATTCCAACTAAACTATAAAAAATTAACGCATTAATTAAATATTTAGTCTTAATATAATAATTTCCCTAGAATTAAAATCATCATTTTAATCCTTGTGAAAATTCCTTAAATTTACTACCGGAAAGCTGATGGTTGAGGCCCCAAGACCGGTTTTGGGTTTATTACTCTAACACCCTCCCTCAAGTGAAAGCCCTTTGGACTTGAAAGTTGCACAGGCCCGTCCAGACCTTGTGCTTTTTTTTTAATTCAATAAGGAGGGAGGCGTGGGGATTTGAACACGCGACCATTTGGTCATTATTACTCCCCTACCATATCAAGTGACCATTTTAACCAAAAGTTTAAGCTGGCCCCAAGATCGGTTTTGGGTTTATTACTCTAACATGGTGTTGGTGTGACATCCTCCTAAAGGGAGAAGGACATTAATTTTGCCTTGGTGGAATAAAATCTAGGTAGAGGATCGGACAGGGGCTCAACGAGCATACTTATTTATGAATTACCTATCAAGAAGAATGGTGTGTGGGTGTGTGGATTCCCGACTTGATGAGAGTTTAGATTAAGCTCCAACGAACGGGTGTGTGGATTCCCAACTTGATGAGGGCTTAGATTAAACCCCAACGAGCGATGCCATTAATAATTTTTTTTTTAGAGTATTTTTCAGAGCATTGTAATTATTGTCAGACCAAGATTTGTGTCCCCTGAACTTTACGTTTTAGTCCGTTTATATTTTATCTAATTCCCTATTTTTTTTAAAGCTTAATATTTTGCAATCGCAAACCTTGTTACCATGGGATTTTGAATCCTTGTTTAACACACACCTCTTATTCCTCTCTATTGTTGGAAACCGTATATAGCATTAGTTACCGCATAGAGAAGGAACCAAGTCGGTTCATATACATATGTATATAACGAGAGATCTCAAAAGCCAGTGAAGACCAGAGCGGGCACAAGTTCAACTTTAGAATATGGATTCTGAAGGTTCATGTTCTCACGGAGTGATTCTAAGGCTGCTATGCACTACTTGCGGGAAGGTGATGAATGAGAAGTATGGTGTTGGATTTGAATATATGCAGGAGGGCTTAAGGCTTAGCCTGGAGGAAGCTGAGCGGTGGCGGAGGGCGGAGACGAGGAAAGTTTTGGCCGATAAAAAGTTAATCTTGGTTCTTGATTTAGATCACACACTGATCCATGCAGGCACGGCAGATCTCCTGACACCAGATGAGAAACTCCTGGTAGAGCGGGTAAATTAAGGTGAAGTTTTGGGGATCAGTCTTTATGTTGTCGGGTATAAGGACTCGTTTTATCGTACCAAGATCAGGCCCTTTGTGCGTGAGTTTCTTGAAGAAGCTAGTACATTGTTCCAGATGTACGTATACACCAATGCTCGTAAAGATTACGCTAATCGTATTGTAAAGTTGCTGGATCCTGACAATAAGTACTTCAATGGTCGGGTTATTACTCGGGAAGCAAGTACTCGGATTGGAAGCAAGGATCTTGATGTGGTGTTGGGGAGTGAGAGAGTAGTTGTTATTGTTGATGACTCTCCAGAAGTGTGGCCAAAACATCAGGCTAACCTGATGAGGATCACTAAATATCGTTACTTTGTTAAGGCAGGAATTTATCTACAACCGGGTCACGGGAAAGACGAACCTGATGAAGGGCCCCTTTTTGGGATCCTGAAGGAACTCAAGAAGATTCATAGAGAATTCTTTAAGAACAAGGGTGAGCCCAGTAGAGATGTGAGACTTATAATGCAAAACATCCGTGGCACTTTTCTCGAGGGGTGTAAAATACAGTTGAGAGATTTTTCTCCAGAGAAGTATGCCAAGCTTTCAAGCAAGGCTGCAAGACTTGGAGCAGTTTGTACCACAGAGTATGATCCGTCAATAACACATGTGGTCACTTTGAACCCTGAACCAGAAGAGCTGCAACGGGCAGAGCAGGAGAACAAGAAATTTATGGTCCCAGAATGGATTGATGCTTCCTCTCGTTTCTGGCCCAATGTATCAGAATTTCCTTATCAACATTCGCTCAAGAAAAAAACTGGGGGTAAATCACTTTTTGGGTACCTGTACTCATTCTTTATTTTTATTGGCCGCATGTCCGCGCGTTGCTGCGGGGATTTTTAGTTGTGTTAATGTTATTTGGATAGGTAATGTTATTTCAAAAGTATAATTATAGTTTTATTATTAATTAATTAACATGTTAAATTTAAATGTATAAAATTAGATACGGGTATAAACGGCTCTGTAAATTTTGGGGCATTTGGTTTCTAGGTAGATCTAGTTCATAGTCTTTTTTTTTTTTTTATAGCCTTGCTTTTGTTGCTTAATTTATATTTTCTAAGGCCTTAGTTTCGTTCTTATATCTTTGATCCAGTTGTACATATCGTTAGAGTTTTGATTTTCAAGAAAAAAAAACACAAATATGAGGAGATGGATTGAGAAGAATATGAGATTGGATTGAAAATAGATTTTGAAAAAACAAAACCCCAAAAAGGAAAGAATGGTTTTTGGTGAGGAATGAGTTGGGTTAAAGGGTGGATAGAATGATTATTTTGCCTGTTAGTTTGCCTTTGTAATAAAAAAAATCTAGAGGAAATCAATTCTTTTGTACCAGAAGTGAATTGTTTTATTTGGTCCAACAGTGCGTATTAGTTGGTTCATTCTTTCAGTTTCAGTTTGTCTTCCACAAAAATCTGAAGAGGTATAATTTGTATATATAAACTTTTAGAGGACAAAAAAGTAAAGTTAGTTAACTCTATTTTACATCCTGATACATTTTAGATATATTGATTAATTTGTGTACTTCTACTCGAATTTGCTGGACTTTGGTACCTATACTCTTAAAAATTAATGGATTTTGGTCTCCCAACCCGAGTGGGTCCCGAAAACTACACATGGCAACATATCATTGGGTTGTGCCGTCATGTGTGCCCAAGCAAGAATTAGATAACCCATAAGACCCATAACACCCGGATTTACCTCGAATTTGACCCATTCTCCACCGGAATGGGTTTTCCCAAAGCCAATCACAATCACCCTAAACGGAGCTAAACACTGCCTTCTCCCAAACATGAAACAACAACGAGTTTTAGGGAGAGAACCCGAACAATTGAAAACCTACAAAAAAAAAAAAAGGTTCCCTATCCAAATTCGATTAGGCAATCAACCAAAACAAAAAACTTCCAATTCATTCATGAATCATCCTCCTCACCCACAATCTTCCTCCTCTGTCGTGAACCCGAGCAGAACGTCGCTAGCTCCATCACCAAACCAATCATTTTGTCGGGCGTCTTCATCTGCTCCAGCACCTCCCCGGCGACGTCTCCGACATACGGTGCAGCACCACCTCCATCTCATATATCTTGCAACAATCCAAAAATCAATTAAAACCGAACAGCAAGGAGGAGTGCAGAAGGCTGAGCTCGCATGCCCCAATTCAGTCAAATCGGCGATGCGATCAATTCCTTCCCAGTGAACGTCGAGGAAGAGCTAGACCTTCATGATAGCAAGGTCATAAGAAAGGCTAGCCTCAAATCTGCCCTCCTGCGCGCTCTCCATCGTTGCAAAAACTCCAACCAGGGCTACTGCCGTTGCCACCGGCACCAGTAGCAACACAAACTTAATTATTCAGATTTCTTGTCATTATCCTAATTACTTGCATCCAGGCCTCCTAAAGCCACATTCTTAGTGTCTTTTTTTATTGGAAAGAGAGGATGTTCATTCTATTGGAAGAAGATTTATGCGATTTAAGAATTTAGCCTTTGTGAATGTTGAAGAAGAGCTGAACCTTCATGAAAACGAGGTTGGGATGGGGTTGTTGCGATGGTGGTCGGCGAGGCGGGGCAAGGAGGCATAATTGTCTTCATCTTTCTGTTCTATTTGTTTTCTGTTATAAATAATTGATTGAAGAAGAAGATTGGATGAAGAAAAATTGAATAGAGGAGAAGGAGAAGATATGAGAGGAGGAAGAGTACACCGGTATGTTACCCGGTTCACCATTTCTTTTATTCACTATATTCCCTTATATACACACACACACATATATATATATATATATATATATATATATATATAAATGAAGTATGTACAAATAGTATTCATACTGTATTATACTTTATTTTATAACACTCCCCCTTGAATGCTGTTTGTACATTGGGTAGAATATGCTTTTTGGGACTACTGCCTCATTAAAAACCTTACCAAGAAAAACCCAGTGGGATAAAAACTTGGTGAAGGAAAAAAGAGTGCAGTGTGTATTCTACTCCCCTTCACTTTGGCCTCCATAGATTTCTTGTTACATGTCGATCGTCCTTGTCAGCTTCTGGTGACATGCATTTTGTCTGATCATATCTTCAATTGGACAGAGTTGGTAGCATAATCTTCATAATTTTGTCGTTGGAGCGTCTATCTTGCTATCTTGCTTTTGTAGTCCCGATGATATTACAATATCATGTGTAAAGTTGTGGTTGATGTCCGTCTCTGCTTTGTGTGAACTGAATAAGGGATCTATATCTGCAAAAATAGCTTTACTCTCTTTCGGGTTTACTGGATTACACACTTGTTATTCCCCGAAGATAAGAGCAAATACATATAATGCCGATAGGCTTAAATCATAAGCTTCAGGCTTTACAACAAGGTACTTCAGGACCAATTTAATAGCACGGTATTTAGAGGCCTCTTCTGGAGTGCCAATCATAAATAGATTTATCCATACTAAAAAAAGACTGAAAACGTCAATTCAGTTCTATTTTGTTATTTTCCCGGGAATTAGTTGCTTCAGGCAACTTGGATCCTTCAGGGATCTTCATGTATATATCATGACTCATGGATCCATATGAATAGGCTGTAATAGCATGCACTAGATGCATTTCAAATTCTTTTCATATAATGCCAGACTTATTAACATAATTGCATCCACCACAGGGGAGTAAATCTCCTCATAATTAAAATCAGGTCGTTCGGGTAAAACCTTGTGCAACCGTGCTTTATATCTCATTTATATTTGCCGCACAAATACCCGTTTCTACGACTAATCAATTTTACACCCTCTGGTGTACGGACTACAGGTCCGAAAATATCTCGCTTCATAAGCGAGTCTAATACAGCCTTTGATTATATCTCTTTAATTTGGCCAATCATACAACGCCTACTTTCATTAGTAGGTTCATGATCCTCATTTTTAATATTTAGCGCTATAAAAATTCTATTCCGTCGACGGTTACTTCTCATCGGTTCCATCTTATTTCTGACACTGTGATTGAGATCTCATCATATTCACTTATTTCAGGTACCTGAGTTACTTCTAGAAACTTTATCAATTTGTGTCAGAGAATCAACCTCTTCTAGAGGACTTTTAATTCAAACCTCTACTGGAGGCCATATTTTCTTACTGGGGCCATCTTATCTCTTTTGCTCCTTTTTTTTTTCTATCGAGAATTTCTTTTCTTTTTGGAACCGAGTATAATCTATAGATTCATTTGCATACTTACACTGTTCTTCAGGAACATCAATCTTAAACAGGAGCATTTGCAGCTGGTGTATGGTCACACTTAATTTAAATGTGTCTGGCAATTGCATATCAATTTCCTGCAAATGAATCATCTTTTGAACTTCAGGTTCATACTTATTTATATGAGGATCAATAATCATATGTATAATGCATTTCAACAATCTCGATCCAGCTGCTTATTTCCTCCCCCTGATGTTGGGTATACACACATATCGAATTAACAATAAGTAAATCTTGTTATAAATGAATCTCCAATCATTTAGTCGATAGTTTCAATAACATTGTAATTGATGGAGATTACCCAACATCTATTCCCAACCTTCTTTAAGGACCAACTTTACTATGCTGTGGTGGAACATTTGGTACATAATCAATGGTCCGAAGATGGGAGATATTTTGTGACAAAAAAAATAACCAATTAAATGGGGAGACCATATGATAACATGTTGGCTTGATGCACACAAGTGCTGCTACGTGTAGAATACCATAGTCATATTTCATCAATAATCCTGCAATCAATTGTCAATATGGCCCAAATCTCTTTTGGGTTTATTTCCAATGATATACATTCTCCATTGAAGAAATATACCAGCATAATCTAGACATATAGTCTAGTAACATCAGAAGGGATATGTACCCACAAGTGGCTTAATCATTAGAACAAGTGCGCACAATGCCAACTTGCGTCACATAATAGACCATCTAGTCGATGCATCGTAAAAATTACCTAGATGGTTAACACTGCGGATTTATTAGTCCGCGCTTATGTCCCTGAGCTATTCTCAAACTTGCTGGTGATACTAGGCCATTCTCATCTTAGGAAGGCCGTGTAATAACTTTCGCAGCAAACAAACTCATAGAAATTCATTTATTGTAAAACTTCTGGTTTTTCAATGAATAATCCAATAAATGTTGTGCATCACTATTGACCCCGGATGGCCCATCCGGTCATGCCGAACAATAAATCCATGAACCAACTTCAAGTTGGTGCCAGCTTCAGGCTGCGCAAGCTGTGTATTTAAACACTTAAAAATTGCTAGCTCCAGGCTAGTGTATTCCAGCTTCTGGCTGGATATGTTAAGTTGTAATTACTCAACTGCTAGCTTCAGGCTAGCTATATATGTGCCAATTTTAAACTTATGTCTGCCACTCATGTCGGAAAAGATCGGAATTATTGAGCAATAATTAATGTAGTGGCAGACATTTCCAAAAGCAAATCCTCGAGGATTGTAAAGCTTTGGAATTTTGCTGAATAATAATATAATCCTCCGAAAATCTTCTGGATCATTTCGGGGACACCTGGCTATCTATGCTCAGGCTATAAAATGGGGAGAATTACATGAGAAGATACAGGAAAAACTCATAGATATAGAAAAATTCATCTGAGCAAAGAAACAGAAAAACTCAACCAAGACAAAAAAAAAATGCCTTCCCCAGCTACTGTTTTCTTTGTTGAGGGTGCCTCACTAGGCAGAAGAAATAGATTGGCCTATAGCATGGTCAATGAACAACAAGAGGAACTGCCTAATGATCTGGCTAGAATTCCTCGTTTAGTGTTTGTAGATGAGCTATACTCGTCTAGGTTCTTTGTGACTCCAATAGAAGAGACTTTCTTCCTGGAGGACCAAGGCAATCTCAGGACAAATTTTTATGGCTTAGCTAACTCTATAATGTTTTTCATATCTGCTAGGATGCAGGAATTTCAGCTAGAGCCTTCATGCCAAATTTTAAATGAAAGCAGTTATTATCAGGTTTCCATGATGGCTCGGAGCGTCCCAAGGGTGACTGGGTTACCACCTACATGGCCTAAGGTACGACTTTTA
>JAKUCV010001757.1:0-55158 GCA_028386065.3 Turnera subulata | reverse complement strand
CTCCTCTCTATAGCTGTGTGTGTGGTATATGTGGGTGTAACCTAGCCACCCTATGTATGTAATGTTCTTGGTATTTGTGCCATAGAACAACATGTATATATAGGAGGCAACTAGGGTTACAAGGTGAGCACCCAACTTATGGGTGGACCTCGTGGGCCCCACTACCTCTAGTGGGCCTCCATACAATGTAACCCAACACTAATATAACTTATGTAGGTGGCCATAATAGCCTCGCGTAGCAAGCGAGGGTCTCCGCCAGTGCTCCGGTGGGCGGTCTCTCCTATGAGGAGGGTCTAATGTCAGGATATAACCGGTATTAAGCCCATGAATATACTCAGGCTTTTAAAACTTTTTAAATTGAGTTTAATCTCGAGTTGGTTGAAATTTGAGATAATAGAACTTAGTCGGAGCCAAGTTTTGTGCCATGTGGAAGAATGAATTAAAAAGTATTAAATTTAAATTTGTAGGGTAACCAAATATTTAACGACACCAAAAATTACCACCTTAAATATTGAGTTATAATGCTCACTCTCAATAATAATTCTGGATATATAGATTAACACCACTTAAAGAAAATTAAAGAAAGGAAAAGTATTTTAACCCAAATCCTAAGAAATCCACATAAGATAATTGAACATGAGTAAAGAGTAATACTATTTCTCCCAAAGAAATGCTTCGCTGCCTTCTAATGTCGCATGGGTGTATATAGGCAAATACCTTAAACTCTTATGCACATGCATCATGCATGCCAAATAAAATAAATATTAAAGAAAAACATGGCACATACAATGTATCTTCAATCTACACTAAGTTTTAGGTGATAGATTCTATTTCCTAGTATAACTTATGTAGGTGGCCATAATAGCCTCGCGTAGCAGGCGAGGGTCTCCGCCAGTGTTCCGGTGGGCGGTCTCTCCTATGAGGAGGGTCTAATGTCAGGATATAACCGGTATTGACCGGGGGTCTAGACCGACATAGGAGAAGGGTCTAATGTCAAGATATAACCGGTATTGACCGGAGGCCTGAACCGACGGGGCAATGATGACACTACTGATACGGATATAGTACATATAGGCAAGTGCCTTGGACTCTCATCGTGCACATCCATGACAAAAAGAAAAAAATATCAAGAGAAACATAATATCCAATATATTTTCAATTCACACAAAGTTGTAGGTGACGACAATAGATTCCTTTATATAACTTATATAGGTAGCTAAAATAGGCTATTTCACAAAGTCCTATATTGCATTAATTCTTCAAATGTTGATAGCTACCAAGGTTTACTCATGGCGATAGGTTTGCAAGGCGGCAATACACTAGAAATAGGCTATTTCACAAAGTCCTATATTGCATTAATTCTTCTAATGTTGATAGCTATCAAAGTCTACTCATAGTGATAGGTTTGCAATCTTTGTAGAATCTTGGGTTGCATACTAGGATCATTTTCTATCTTTCTAGAATCTTGAAATGCATGCTAGGATTTTTTGTGCCGCAAATCTTGACATTATATCTACTCCTGTGTCACAAGCTCAAACTATTCATTCATTAATTATCAAAGATTTTGCTCAAATGTTTCCTTAACGGGTAGACTCTAGCTTTGCTAACATTCGGCTCGGGTACACACACCCCTACTTCCAAATACAATCCACTGTGTTTTTGTCCAGTACTTAATAGTGTGGGATCGATTAAATATGGACCGGTTTTGTTCTTTAACTTTTCTTCTTTTTTTTTTGACTTAGTATGGACCTCTTTAACTCGCATTTAAAGCAGGCTCACTCCAATTAAAGAACGAGACCTGCTTGGTCTAATGAATATGGGCTGCTTTGTTGAAAGTACTGGACCGGATAATCAAAGACTTCTTATGGGTCCAAGTACCTTGAACATAAAATCCGGTAACTAGTACTGAGGCTGGGCCGGGCCTGGATGTATAATGCCTGATTTTTCTTTTGGTATGATCATTTTCAAGGCTTTTTTTATGTTTGAGGATTTAGATTTTAAGAGTTTAAAAGTTTAGGGTTGATTGTCAAGATCATACTGTTAACGAAATAAATAAAACTTAATTTGGGGGATAATATACATTTGTGTCCGTCGTAATAATTGATTTGAAGAAAATTAGCACATTAAGCATCACGCTAGTGTCTATAAGAATTCGTATATTAAAGAAAACTAAGCAGGAAAATACAAACTCCATGGAAAAAGAAACCAATTCTCGATTCCTAATCCCTCGAGGAATAGGTTTTCTATTAGAAAGAAATCCCTCGAAGCAATAAACAAACAGTATACACACCCCCAAAAGAAAGGGGGGAAAATTCAAGGGCACGGATATTTTATAATCGAAGTTTAAAATTTGAAGCTCCATAACGTGAACAAGCTACATTATTACCACCCACGAGCTAGTAATACAGTAGTAGTAGTAGTAGTAGTAGTAGAAGAAGAAGAAGTTAAAGAGAAAGAAGATTGACGGCATTAATGGAAGGCGGTAGAGAAAAAGCAGCTAAGTTCGCGGTGTACCAGAACCCAGCCTTGTCCGCCGCTCTCACAGCCACCAGCCTCCAGCCCTCCAAATCCGCTCTCCTCTTCATCTTCTCCGTCTCCTCCGCCTCCGCCTTTGCTCTACTCTCCATCCTCTCCAGGTATTATGTCATTTTCTATATCCATTTCATGGAACTTTGTTTTGCAAGGTTTAGATTTTTTGCGAGAGAGTTTCTGTGGGGTTATTAGGGTTTAAGGAGGGGTTTGGGCAAATTGATCAGCGTTTCGTTGTTTCTCTTTTAATCTTATTATTATTTTTTTTTCGCTGTCTTTGTTTTTCTTTTTTCCTTCTGCCCCTCAATTTTCTGATGATTTTGGAACTTGATTGAGAGAACAATCGAGGGTCTAGGGTTTATTGCTTTTTTATTTGATTGATAACACACTTTAGTGATTATTTTTAGTCTGAAATCCTGCTTGTCACCAGTGTTCCTTACATTCCACATTGTTTTTTTTTATTCATTATTTGATTGAACAATTTCTCCTCACTGTGATGCAGGGAAAATGGGCTGATCGAAACAGTGAGGGTCAGCAATTTGTCTACACACACAGCTTGTGAGTTGTCTACTTATATTCCAACTATGGGATATCTTCCGTTCATTATCTGCTTTGAGCACCGTTGATGCATTTGAAACTCACCTATTCTTATTATATTGTGTCAGATTTGTTTGCCAAGGGACTACAGATTGTGGTTGGTTCAGTTTTTATTGGATCTGTGGTTGCCCTTTACAAAGCCTTCTCCTTGCACCGAGCTGGAAACCCTGCTGCTGCACCAACTTTATCAACCTCTAAAGTAACAAAGGATCAGTTACATTTAACAAGCCGTCAACTGGGGCTCTTGGGAATCAAGCCAAAAGTGGAAGCAGTTGCATCTGATTCTTCAAAGAAGCCGCCCAAATCCAAACCCATAACATCGGCTTCTGATGTCCTGGTTCCAATTCATCAACCAATCACCAATTCCAATCGTAAGTCTCGAGTTGGGTCTGATAAAGCAAATGTTGGAAGTGGTGGAAATAAGATATCCTCTTTTAGCACCCCATCCAGATCCACGAGTTCCCCACCCTCGGCTTATCTTGTCCCTGGGATCAGTTCACCGCTATCTTCGGCTAAAACATCTCCTGGGATGGAGTCGGCTGTCTCAACGCCCTGGTCTAGTAAGAGGGCAGCTTATGTTAAAGATATAACAACAGAAGAACAGCTTGAACAGTTCTTGGCAGAGGTAGATGAAAAAATCACTGAATCAGCTGGTAAGCATTCAACTCCTCCACCCACCATCAGGGGGCTTGGCATGACTAGTCCTAATGCCATTGGTAGTCCAGCTACTACATCTGGAACTACAAGGACCACACCCTTAAGGCCTGTAAGGATGTCTCCTGGCTCACAGAAATTTACTACTCCCCCTAAGAAAGGAGAGGGTGAACTTCCTTCTCCAATGTCTATGGATGAGGCTATTGAAGCTTTTAAGCATATGGGCATCTACCCTCAGATTGAGCAGTGGCGTGATCATCTCAGGCAATGGTTTTCTTCAGTGCTACTAAATCCTTTACTTAACAAGATTGAAACTAGTCATATTCAGGTATATCATCATTGTTATTTTGGTCATATCTTTCACTTCTTGTCATTATCTCATGTTTCAGAGACAAAATACTGCAATGTGTCCAACGTATTTAGTACCCATGTTGGTTCTGTTGTGCCACTGATGGAAATAAAGATTTCTTAAGCTGTAACTTAGCATAAACGGAAATAAAGCATTCTTCAGCTGCAACAGAGCATGTGTAGGTAGAGAATTGCTAGGGGCATGGAAAGAATGTCTTGTATAACAATAAAGTGTCGTTTGCTTGTTTGGTGCATTTAGAGGTATGGTTTTAGTGAAGATAGGTGCCCTACCTGATAAAAAAGCACCAAGCTTCGAGATAAGATGCTGCATTGTGTGTTGAGGGGCCGACTCTGCATGGTGCGGAAAGCATGAAATATGTCTAATCATTAATTCATTATGCTTTGTGAGATCAGTCTTTTGATGCATTAATCAAATTAGCTAAAGGTTCAAAAGACTAAGAGAACTTTTAGCATGCTACTTCTTTCAACTATTGTGTTAGAAATTGTAACTGATATATTACACAGGGAAATTTTAATTATGTGGTTATTTCAACTTCTGTTCAATGTCTTGAATCATTCCCAATATATTTGCAGGTAGTGCAGATAGCGGCTAAACTTGGTGTTTCAATCACAATTAGTCAAATAGGGAGTGATTCACCTACCACCAGTACTCGTGCTGCTGTTTCGTCAAGTGAAAGGAAGGAATGGCAACCAGCAGTCACTCTTGATGAAGATGGACTTCTCAATCAATTGCGTGCTACTCTTGTGCAAGCTCTTGATGCCTCCATATGTAAGTTGTTTAGCTGTTAACATTTTGTTCCTTTATTTTTTCAATATGTTTTGGAATTTGGCTATTATCCAAACATTGCTAAAGTTTTCCAGTCACTGATTTTATGACATGCAGCTAGCTTGCGTCTTGCCAATCCACAACAATCTGTTCAACAAAATCCTATGGTTCCTATTATGCAGGAATGCGTGGATGCCATTACCGAACACCAGAAGCTTCACTCATTGATGAAAGGAGAGTGGGCCAAAGGTTTGCTGCCACATAGCAATGTTCGAGAAGATTATATGGTACAGAGGATCCGAGGTATTTTGGATTCTAAGTTTTCCACTTTAATACGCATCCCCCATTTGCATCCTCCTATATCATGTTGATAGTACTTATGAAAACCACTTCGTTGCAATCAAATTTGACTTTCTGCTTGTGCATATGTTTCAGAGCTTTCTGAAGGAACCTGTCTGAGGAATTTTGAGTATCAGGGAAGTGGGCAGGTCTATGATAAAAGGAACAAGAATTGGACTGCTGAGCTTCCCACTGATTCTCACTTGCTCTTATATCTATTTTGTGCCTTTCTTGAGCACCCCAAATGGATGCTACATGTGGATCCTTCGTCTTATGCTGGAGCACAGTCTAGTAAGAATCCCTTATTCTTGGGGGTTCTTCCGCCTAAAGAAAGATTTCCTGAGAAGTACATTTCTGTCATATCTGGTGTTCCTGCCACTCTTCACCCGGGAGCTTCCATACTTGTGGTTGGAAAGCAAAGCCCTCCAATATTTGCTTTATACTGGGACAAGAAGCTGCAGTTCTCTCTTCAGGTAACTGGCAAACCCTGGTAGATTAATTCCTTTACAGTGGATGATAGATTTAAAAGACAATATTGATCATATGAAAAATGTCCATATCCTGGTAAAGAAAATACTAATCCTCTAGAAGATGTTTATGTCCTGGTAAAGTGATTATTGACGAAATGAGCTAAGCTCAACCCTTGAAACGGATAATCTGGGATACCATCAGTGTATGGCTGGTATCACAGATTAATTGGCCCCTTGAACACTATAGATAGTTGGGTGGAACTGGGGTGATGAAGTGATGGGAAATTGGGTTCAATTCTTAACAGGCTTTTGAAGTGATTATGTGATTGAGAATATGCAAATGAGTCGGTGATATATACATCGAATAGTTGGGTAGCTACCAATTATTGTGCAAGAAAACAATGACCATTTTTTGCTTTGCAGGGTAGAACAGCTTTGTGGGACTCAATCTTGCTTTTGTGCCAGAGGATCAATGTTGGATATGGAGGCATTGTTCGGGGAATGCATCTTGGCTCATCGGCCTTGAGCATCCTGCCGGTCCTTGAATCAGAAGCTGAAGACTAATAATCTGGGAGGCACGATGCAGTCTTTTTCAGCTCGGTTAATCTTTTATGCTGAAATCGATTTGCCTTATACACCCCTCTTGATTCTGTGTTTAATTCAAGTGGACCGTCCAGCATTGCGGCATGAAGTGACATTACTTTTGTTTGTGCAATTTTTGTCACAAACTGTTGATGATTAACTTGAATTAGCAGAGTCTCAAGTAACTCCGGTTGAGGCATCGAACTCAAAAGATTTGTAGGAGAGATTAGGTGGAAATATGATAGCGTTGTACTTCTATTTCTGCTCTTTCGCACCCTCCCCCCTAAAGATAGAATCGTAGGATGATAGCATTTTTGTACAATTCAGGCTAATGTTATTCTGTTCACGAATTGCGCATAAATGTTTCAACAAAATTGGATTGCAAGCTGAAGGTGGTGCTTTTAAGGAATTCATAATCTGTTGCGTCAAAATAGTCTGTGTCAGAAAATATTGTTTGCCTGCTTGATATTAGAGACGTGACGAGCTGAGAATTCGTTTGTTTTGACACAATTATAGTGATATCAGGGTTAATATCGTTTCGTTTATCACAAGCCCGTCTAGCTCAGTCGATAGAGCGCAAGGCTCTTAACCTTGTGGTCGTGGGTTCGAGCCCCACGGTGGGCGTTTTACTTTTTCCTTAATTTTTTATTATGCCAAGAAATGAGAAGTGAGGAAAAATGCTTTCCGAAACTATTTTCAACTTTGTTGAAGAAACAAAAAAAGTTTTTTTTTTGTTGCAAAAAAAAATTTTATTTTAATATGGTATATATAATATAATTAAAGAGTTGAGGTAAAAATTCATTTATAATCTTTAATTTATTAATAAATAAAAAGTCATTACTAATACATAATTGATTTAAATAATTCAGAATTTGTTTTAAGTAAAGACTAAGTGTTGTGAAAAAAAAAGAAAAAAAATTATCCTCTGACACTATACATAAAAGCATTAAATAATATAGCGAGCAAATTAACTGGATTATCTATATCGTTTGACTTTTTTCCACACCATTGTGTATAGTATTTATATTATATGCAGAAATAGGAGGTAATAATCTTTATTGAGATCGTTGTGAATTGTACGCAGTGGAGAGAAAATCTGGAGAGGGAAAGCTCCCTTATTGCTGCTCTAGTTTTGAACTTTTATATTACAAATATCAGTTATTGCCTAATTGACAAAAATTGATACTTTATCCTTCTAAGTGTTGGGTTGTGAGTGGTCAAGGTCGGATTTTGTCTGGATAAGCTCGGATTTCATTCACACGAGCAGATAGGGTGGGCCTTATGGATTCATTAGACCTAGGCCTTGTCTTCAATTTTGGGTTTCCTTCTCCAGCATGGGCCTTTGAGGTCCTGGGCTTTACAAATTTAGGCTAGTTTATGGGCCTTCGGCCTATCAAGTATGAATATAGACAAATTGACTTATAGATTAACAATAATTGCTCTTTCAATGCTCAATATTAGTAAAAAATTATATAAATTAACTTAATTTACTATGATTAGTTGTTACATAATTCTCAATAAGCCAAAGTTCCATGTCCTAAATAAATTTGTATCCATTACCTTAGTTAGACTATCTTACAATCTTAAGAGATACCACAATTCATGAGCATAAATGAGTTCAACTTGAGAGAACCTCCTAGGGTTTGCATGAGTACTGAGCCGCCGGACGGCGGTTCCGCTGGCCCCCCCTCTCGTTGGTCCATCGGACGTGGTCTGGAGTCTTCCGAAGCGCCGGTGGATATGCATACAGGGGGTGCTAAATCGTTTAAGGATGCTTTGGATTCTCAACCTGTTGTATCAGGTCTGGATATAGATATTGAGTTGGAGCCTATGGAGGGGGATGTCACGTCCGAGATGACGGAACGTGGACCTGTGATTCACCTCTCTGATAGGTTTCGGGAGCGGATTCATCAGCAGTGGGCGGACACCGTGATCGTGAAATTATGGGGGCGCCCGATGGGGTAAAAGCTCTCATGCAATCGTTTACAACGATTATGGGGTCTGCGTGGTGGATTTAGGGTTCTTGATCTTGAACTTAACTACTATTTGGTTCGATTTGCTGATAACTATGATTACATCAGAGACCTAACTGAGGGCACTTGGGTCATATTGGATCATTACTTGACAGTGGAGCCATGGCAACCAAACTTTGAACCTGCCTCGCATAAGGTAACTTCGGACGTGGCTTGGGTTCGGGTGCCAGGTTTGTCCTCGGAATTGTATCAACTGGCCATTCTGCAAGAGGTGTGTAATAGGGTTGGCCGTTTCATTCGTGTGGATTACTCTACATAAAAAGCAGAACGGGGAAAGTTTGCTAAGGCCGCTGTGGAGTTGGACCTCTCACAGCCTCTGCAAACTGAGACATGTGTTGATGGGGTTTGGTACCTTATTATGTATGAGAACCTCCCCCAGGTCTGTTTTGGTTGTGGACGTCCGAACCATTTATTGGCTCACTGCCCGGAGCAGAAGAATCTGGCGGGGACGGCTCAAGCGGGTAGTATTCTGGTGAGTAATGATGCTGCCTCCTCTGTACCTGTCTGTCCAGCACCCACGTCACAACCTGAAAGGGCCAGCCCGAAATATGGGGATTGGATGCTTGTACCGCCCCGACAGTGACAACAGTTTAAGAATGGGGGGCCGGGGTCCTCGGCAGGGCGGAAGGATGGAACACAGGGCACTGGTTCTAGGTCTCGTTTTGGGGTTTTGGCGGACGATTCAGTGTACACGCCTGAGCCCGAAGCGGTGACGGCTGATGGGGGTTTGATGCAGGGCCAGAAAACTACTGCATCGAATGCTAAAGGGGGGATCCACCTTGATGTTGCTGGTCCGAGTTCTGCAAAGGGTAAAGCAAAAGGTGTTTTCTCTGGTACCAAAGTGCCTGTTATGTAGGCTAAAGAATTACCGGCTTCGAAACAGTTTAGGGGAGATTCAGAATATGTGTTGAGTGGGGAGGATTTGATGGCAACCGCATTAGATGCTCCTCGGCGGGTTCCTAGGACGAAGAAGGGTAGTACTAAGGTGGATCATACGAATGTTTTGAATGACCCTAAATGGAAGAAGTTGGTGCTTTCGGAAGTTCCTATCCCTTCGACATTCCAGGTTTCGCTGGAGAAGCCTAAGCAAACTCCGGTCCTTTCGGCATTCCAGGTTCCGTTGGAGAAGCCTAAGCAAAATCTAGTTGTTGCATCGGTTAGTGGTCCGGTGGGTCTTCTTGATCCTGGTGATCCGCAGGTTGGGACCGGTCTGGCAGTGGCGTTTGATCCTCGGGGCCAAGGACATAGTGATTCCTCGGTTCCTGCGGTAACAACGGGGAGTAGTACTTTGATGGAAAGTGTGGAGGATTTGGTTCAGATGGATGCTTCAGGTGACCAGGAAATGTGTGATTCTGTCACACTCCCTGTTGTATAATTTTTGTTCTTGTCTGTTGCCTTAATTTCTTGCATTTATTTAATGGACTTACATCATAAAATACTTGCTTGGAATTGCCAAGGGGCTGGAGGGGAGAAGTTTAGTAGAGCTTTTAGAGACTTGGTGTTTACTTATCGACCTAGTCTTGTTGTTCTTGTGGAAACTAAAGTCAAGTTTGAAGTTGCTAGTGGTGTAATTCGGAGTTGTGGGTTTGATGCATCAATTGTGTCGGAAGTGGCTGGTAGGTCTGGAGGAATCTGGGTGTGCTGGCTGCAACCTGCTGCTCGGGTTTCGGTACTTGTGACTCGGGCGCAGTTTGTTCATGTTTGTGTTCAATTGAGTGGTGAGGATCCATGGATATTAACGGCGATTTATGCTAGTCCGACCCCGTCTTTGCGACAAAGTTTGTGGCAAGAAACTAGAAGCTTGACGGAAAGGGTGTGTGAGCCGTGGTTATTAATTGGCGATTTTAATACCTACGTTGACCAGTCGGAGAAGTTGGGGGGCTTGCCGGCGTGTATGCGGATGTGTGCCAGGTTTTCATCATGGATACATGATTGTGAGCTAGTTGATCTTGGTTTTCATGGCCCTATGTTTACGTGGGAACGTAGAGTGGGGGTAGCGAGAGAATTGGTGGCGGAGCATTTGGATAGGGGCCTGGTTAACCAACAATGGAGAATTAGGTATCCAGATGCGGAGCTCTGGCATTTGCCATGTACTAAGTCCGATCACTCCCCGTTATTATTGCACTTGCATGCGCATGTAGCTACTGGCCGTCCTAAACCTTTCTGTTTTAAGGCGGCGTAGTTGCTAGATAGTCGGTTTTCGCAGGTTGTTGCGGGGTCTTGGCGGGGTGATTTGTTGCTCCCTGATGCTACGGTATACTTGCAGAGGGATTTGGCTCGATGGAATCGGGAATTTTTTGGGAATATTTTCCGTAGGAAAAAGGAACTACTTGCGCGAATAGGGGGTATCCAACTAGCTAAAGCGGAGGGTCGGGCTGGTCCTTTTCTATTTTAATTAGAGACGGAACTTGTGATGGAGTATGACACTGTTCTTGCTCAGGAAGAGGTTCTGTGGTATCAGAAGTCACGAAGCTAGTGGGTTCAGAATGGTGATCGCAATACTTTCTTTTTCCATGCCTCTACTATTATCTGTCGCCATCGGAACAAGGTTGGGGATTTGTTGATTGGGGAGGATTGGGAGTTTGACCAGGGTCGACTGAGGGAGCATGCTGTTTCATACTTTTCTTCTCTATTTTGTAGAAAGCCAGGGGATTTCTCTCCTTTGCCTCTGCGGGCTAGGTTCAATGCTTTAACACAGACACAAGTTGAATTACTTGCTGCCCCGATTTTGCCGGAGGAGGTACATAGTGCTTTAAAACAAATGGGGCCTCATAAAGCACCGGGGGTGGATGGGTTCCATGCGATGTTTTTTCAGAAATTTTGGCCAACTGTAGGCCCTTCTGTTTGCTCTTTTGTGCAGGAGGCTATGGCAATTGGTGTTGTCCCTAGGGATCTGAATCGTACCTTAATCACTCTCATTCCTAAGGTGGAAAATCTGGACCAGATAACTCAGTTTCGCCCTATTAGCCTATGTACCGTGCCTTACAAGTTACCTACTAAGGTACTTGCTATTAGATTGAAGCCATGTTTGGATGCTCTTGTGCTCCCCTTTCAAGCCAGTTTTGTACCAGGGAGACAAATTCATGATAATGTGATTGTGCTCCAGGAATTAATCCACATTGTGAGGTGTCAGCGGGGGGGATCTGGTTTTATGGCCATAAAATTGGATCTGGAGAAGGCGTATGATCGACTACAGTGGGATTTTATGGAGGATACTTTACAAGACATTGGATTACCGGGCTCCTTTATCTGAATTTTGATGTCTTGTATTTCCTCTAGTCAGTTGCAGGTTCTTTGGAATGGGGAATTAACTAGGGAGTTTTGTCCTTCTAGAGGTGTTCACCAGGGGGACCCTATATCTCCGTACATCTTTGTTTTGTGTATTGAAAGGCTTTCACAAATGATTTGTGACTTAGTGGAGCGGGAAGTGTGGAAACCGGTGGTGATCACAGCGGATGCACCCCCTATTTCCCATATGTTTTTTGCTGATGATTTGATGTTGTTTGCGGAGGCGTCAATGGTGCAGGCTGATGTGATAACTCGGTGTCTGGAGGTTTTTTGTGGAAGCTCTGGTCAGAAGGTGAGCAAAGCCAGATCTAAAGTTTTCTTTTCCAAGAATGTTTCTGATGATCTTGCTAATGGCATTGCCCACCGACTGGGGATTGGTAGAACTACTGATTTAGGTCAGTATTTGGGGTTTCCTTTAGTGCATGGCCGGATTACTAATGCTACTTTCCGGCATATTACTAAGAAGGTGGATCAGAAGCTGGCAGGGTGGAAGGCGTCTAGTTTGTCTCTTGCTGGACGCTTACCCTTGCACAATCCGTGATCCATGCTATTCCTTATTATTCAATGCATATTGTTCCCCTACCTAAGGAAATCTATGATAAGGTTGATAAATCTGCACCGTGGCTTTCTGTGGGGTTCTAATACAACTCAACGGAAGATGTCTATAGTTTCATGGGAGAAGGTTTGTCGGCCAAAGAAGGAGGGTGGTTTGGGTTTAAGGAGAATGCGTCAGGCTAATGAAGCTTTTCTTACAAAACTAGCTTGGGGTCTTATTTCAAGGCCCTCGGCTCTCTAGGTGAAATTGCTTCGCGCAAAGTATTTGACTGGTTCTTCCATGCTTCCACAGGTACAGAGTTGCCGTAATGCCTCCCATGTTTGCCGTGGTATTTGTGCGGCCTGGCCTACAGTTCTTAGTAATATTGTTTGGATTTTTGGGGATGGGCGGAACATTCGGTTCTGGCAGGACCCTTGGTTCCCTGGGATGGGACGGCTTGACGCCCTCCCTGGTATCGAGGTTGCGGAGGGTACCAGTACGTTTACTTTAGCTGATGTTACCTTGGATCCTGGGGCCTAGAACTAGGAGCTCCTTCAGTCTTTGCTCCCTGAGCCTTTTCTTGACCAATTTTCTGGGTTCTAACCCCTTCTCCATGCGACTGGGGAGGACACTGTGGTATGGGATGGTACGGCATCGGGGGAATGTACAGTTAGGGCGGTTTATGTCTCACTTTCTCCCTCTGTGCCTCAGCAGCATCATGCTGTGTCCTGGAGAGTTATCTGGAAATGGAAGGGCCTCCCTCAGGCGTGCACTTTCCTCTGGCAGTGTAGCCATAATGCTTTACTTACGAATGCTGAGAGAGTTCGGCGCCACCTGACTATGGATGGCTGATGCCCCAGATGTCATGATATGGAGGAATCACAGGGTCGTGCTTTACGGGATTGTGGTGAGGTTGGGCGGGTATGGCGTTCGCTATTGCGGGCTGATGCTAACCCTCAGTTTTTTGGTCTCCCATTCCACGATTGGGTACGTAGAGGTTTACAGGGTGAGTTTGAGTTTGCAAGTCAGATATCCTCCAATATTTTCTTTGGTATGGCTCTTTGGCTCCTCTGGAAGTGGAGGAATAATGTAGTGTTTTCTCATAACCCACGACATCCGAATGCCATGTCGATTTATATTTTCCAATATATCCGTATGTGGGTTGTGCATTCTACTCAATAGGTGTCTACGGCTTTGGGCCCTTCTCTTATACATGAGGGGTTGGTTTGGTCTGCCCCTGCCCCAGAGGTGTTTAAAATAAATGTTGATGCGGCGTTGGATGGGTCGCGGCAGGTTGTCTCTGTTGGTGGCCTTATTCGGGGTAGTCAGGGCGAATGGGTGTGTGGTTTTCAGCTCAAGTTGCCCCCTTGTTCGGTAATGGAGGCAGAGATGCGGGCGGTGCGTGAGGGTCTTTTTCTCGCATTATCCAGGGGCTTATATGAGGTGGTTGTGGAGTCGGACCATCAGGAACTCGTGGCAGTGTTGCGGGGCAGCCTCCCAACTCGTTTGGCGAACTCCCTGATGTTGCAGGAGATCCGGTTGTTTGCGTCTTCTTTCCAGGAGTGTAGCTTTTGTCATGTTTATAGGGAGAGCAATCTTGTTGCTGACTATCTTGCTAGGTCGGGTCTTTCGTTATCTGTGAGTCATATGGTGCTTGAGTTTCCTCCTTTGGCTTGTACCCGTTTGTTGAAGGACGATTGTTGTGCCTTCACACGGGTGGATACTGTTTAGTTTATTATAATGCTCGTTGTTTACCAAAAAAAAAATAAAAAATGCTCTACTATAACATACTTGCCTAATGATGCGTTCAATTAAATAATTTAAGTTAGAATAACAAGTGATTCTGAAAAAAAAAGAATAATAAGTCTCTTAATAAAATATAAAAAAATTGTGTTATAGGGCCAATATGGGTTAGTCGTTTTTTAAAAAAATTAACTAAACCAATATAAGATAGGTTTATAAATTTTATTTTAAAATAACGGTTGAAGTCCACAAATTCTAACCTAAATGGGCTCGACGTCCAACTAGCATCTTATTATATTTGGCATTGAGCTATACAGACAGTAATTTTTTTTTAAGAGTTTTAGAGCCTGTTTGGAAACCTGTTCTAAAAACAGGTTTTCACTTCTCATGCTTTTTAAAAAATCAAAAGCTTGTTTGGATGCATAAAATTAAGTGTTTTCTTGAGAAGAGTTTGGAGAAAAGAGTTGTGAGAAAAGCAAAAAGTGAAAACTGAAAAAAGATGTTTTGGCGATTCCTGTTGATACGCGGTGGCATTCTCGTTATTTTTTAAGAAGCCATTAATGGCATTTTCGTAATTAATGAAATGGTAATTTATGCATTTTTTTTTTTTTCCTCTCTTCCTCTTCGATTTCTCCGCCATCCTCAGCCACCCGCCCCGCTTCAAAGCCGCCACCCCAGATCTGCCTCCGTTCTCACCGCTCTAAAAATCGCCCTCTCCTCCCATTGATTTAGAGGAGCCCGCACCCACTGCACAACTTGCAGCAAGCCATCTTTATTGAGCCAACAACGTCGGATGGTGAACAAGCGACGTTTTGATCTTATCTTGTTTAGGTCATCTCTTTGGATTAAAGCTAAACAAGTAGAATTCTCCTATAGAGTAGCTGATCTTTTGTCGTCTGTGGAGTCTATACAAGGATGGAAAGGTGTTAAAGTCTCATCAAAATTCTTGGTGGCTTCCTGCAACTCTGCAAAAGAGAAATACCGGAAGGTGAACAATACTGGCAAGGAATAAGTAGCATTTTACCATTAAGTCCTATCTCATTTTGTGTTATATTTATTATACAAATGTATACATAACGTAGATGTTTTTAGGCGCTTCTGTTTTTTATTTTTCATTGGTGCCATGTATTTATTATCATGTACATTCTTGTATCTGCATCTTTTATATTAATTTAAATCTGCTATCGTATTATAAAAAAAAAACACAAGCAACATTTTGCCAAATGCATAATTTTATTTCTTTTTTTACATGCATAATTTTAATTTTAATATTAAATAAATTTATATAATACCAAGCTATATATTACTAATAAAATATTTTAAATATTAAACCTAATTTATTAATATATATATTGAATAAATATATTTTAAATTAAATTATTAATGAAATATATCATATATTTTTTTATTGTTAGACTCTCATATATAATTTAGATAAATTATTGAGTAAATTATTTTATTCATCTTTCTTAATTTTTTAAATTCAAAAATAATTTTTAAATTTATTTTAATCAAATAAATTTGTGTTTATTTTTGGAAAAATGTGGAGAAGTATAAAATATATCCAAACGAATTTTCAGTATTTCAAACACTTTCAAAACACTTTTCAGTTTTCAATCTTCAAAACAGTTTTTAAGAGTTAAAAACACAGAACAGCTCCCAAACGCACCGTTAAGACCGCAATTTGAATTTTTGTTTGGATTTAACTATTTGCAAAAATAAAAATCACATTCACCATAAAAAAAAACACCGGCGGGAACATACGATACGATACAAAGCCTTCAAAAAGGTGTACTAATCGTGGTCTGTAGTCTGTACAATGGGTCCAGTCCATACCGAAAGTTATCGCTATTTTTTTTTTGTAGAAAAGGTTAAAAAAGAAAAAAAAAACCATTAACTCATTTATTGATTGTTTGTTAGAACTTAGAACACAAAGTTGACTACCATCCCCGTGCAAAAGCAATGTTGACTATTCTGATGGAGGATTCTGATTTATTTCAACTCGACGTGGCAAAATCAGAACCACCCACACCAGGGACAAAAACTAATCAAAGAGAAATGCTACTCCCACGTTGATTTACGAATCTGAAAAAACCAAAGGAAAACGGCGAACGAGCGTGGATCACAAGAGGGGACACCGGAACGCGAGAAGCAGCGGATCCGAACCCGGACGTGTCCCCGTTTCACTAAACCGGAATTCATAAACGTCGATACGTCCGGAGGGGGAGGGGACTTTTTGTCAATGGAAGAGAAAGAAAGCAAAATTAAAGATTAACTCTCCTCTTCTCTTCCAAATTCCTTTGCCTTTTTTTTTTTTGTTTGTTTGTTTTGTCCACAAACAGAAGAAAGAGGAGAAACGCTTGAACCATAGAGAGAATACCCCCAACTATACCTACCAAAAACACCAGAAGTTGCCCTTCCATAAACAACACCAAGCGCCTCTTCTTCATAAACCCTAATCACATCAATTTCTCTTCTATCTATCTCTCTCTCTCGCCTCCTGAGTAAGGCCGCTTCAATTCAATCAAACTACTCGTGAGTTCTCGTGTTGTTCACGTTGTAGACCGTTTTTTTGTTTCTCTCTCGTGATAATTTGTTTGACTCGTCTTGTTCATCTCTTCTTCACAGATCGATCGCTGCCTTCCGGAGCTGCATGGACAGATTCTGGTGGAATTCCGGTTGGCGATGCTTTGATTGATTGATTGGTTTCGTTTCGTGGACTGTTTCTGGAGCTTCGAGTTGCGGGCGGTTAAAAATGGATTTGGCGAGCAGTTGCAAGGTACTTGCCTATCATTCTCCATTTTTGCTTGTGTTTCATTTTTTTTAAAAAATTGGACTTAGTGTGGACACTAGTTTGCTTGAATGTTTATTTACTAGCGTGAGCTAAGTGTTGTCCTTGTACAAAACTATGCAGTTGAATTTGCTTTCGCTTGGGTGCTCTCTGTGATTGTGTGATCGAATTAGGTTATCTGTTTCTTTAGTAGACGGAGGATTGTGCCATTTTTGTTTTAGGATTCTGGTGGAGCCCTCCCGCAGGTGATCTCCAGTGGTTTGTTCTAATGTCCCTGTGTTTGTCCAATTCGTTTTTAGTTGAAGATTGTTGTTGTTTTGTTTTGCTTAGAGTAGTGTAGTGATGGTTTGCTAAGTTCTCTGTTATGGATCTATGTAATTGCTATCCGGTCTTCGGTGCCAACTGTGGGACAATGTGTTCTGTAGCAGTTATTCATGAATGCAATGTGCATTGACATTATCTTAAAGGTCTGTGTTGTATTGGTACTTCTCTTCCTCGTTGAGAATCGAGAGAACCATTTCATTTTGCTTAGGCATCTGGGTTGACATTTTTAAATTTTGGGGCGCATGCTACCTTATTGCTTACCTTCTCTACCATGACTTCAAATGACTAAGCATGTTACCTCTAAACAAAGGAGCCTTACACTGTTTCTGGACACTGTAACAAAATTTTTGCTCTTTTTAAGGATAAATTGGCATACTTTCGAATAAAAGAGCTCAAGGATGTGCTGACTCAGTTAGGTCTTTCAAAGCAGGGGAAGAAGCAGGTTAGCTGTTGCAACGATTCCTTTGTTGTGTTTTCCTTCATTTCTTCCATAACATGCTTGAAACTTTCATTGATTAATATGCCACAAGCAATGCTATGCAGTTGATAAAAACAGTATACCTTGAATTTAACCTTTATTTACTAGTCTGATACTGAGATTATGATTTCGTTATTTGACCGACAGCTCACCTTGCTTCCTACCGACCCTCTCTTATTTGCATGTTTCACCTGATGTGTTTTGTCATCGCATGTGAACTACTCAAACAATTATGGCAGAAGCGACAGTGTGTCTGCTCTATTTACTTATGAATAATGTTTGATCTGCTGCATTTTTTGTGCAGGACCTTGTTGATCGGATCTTATCCATTCTCTCTGACGACCAAGGTAAAGAAATCTGAATCTCAACTACCTTCTCTCATTTCCCTCCCCTCCCCTTAACACAAATATGCTCCCCCACTCAGTCGTAGGACAGTAACTTTAAATTCTTGATTCTGGTGAATGGAAACACAAAAATCATTGGCAAGCACATCTTGTTGGACTCTAAACTTATTGTTGATTAGCATGATAATGTACCGGCTGCGCTTAATATTTGCATCTATGCCTGTCCTTTTGATAGCTCAAGTCATTTATTCTAGATGCAGCACTTGACCCCCTTCTCCATCTCATCCTTGAGTGTTGGAGAGAGGAAGGTGTGTATCCAGGCAGCTTCTCTCGCTGGAATTCGTGGATTCTGGCCTTTAGGACACAGAGTTTTGCACTTGTTATAATTCATGACATCGAGTTTGATTTGACAGCTTTATTGACAATAGTTTGAAGTGATGTTCAATCTCCTCGCAGTTTCCAAGATGTGGGCAAAGAAGAATGCTGTTAGCAGGGAAGAGGTTGCAAAACTAGTAGACGATACTTATAGGTTTGTGATTTCATACTTGACATAGAACTTAAGTGCTAAAGCTATTCTCTTTATTTTATGTTTTGCTATAACATAGAAGACTTGTTAAAGTACTATTTATGTTTACAAAGTTCTGTAGGTTCCCTTTACGCTGTTTCTTTTAGCGCCTTCCTTTTGACATGGACCTTCTATTGTTTGCTGCAGGAAAATGCAGATATCTGGTGCCACTGATTTGGCATCAAAAGGACAGGTTGTTTCTGATAGCAGTAATACAAAAGTTAATGGAGAAATTGATGATCCCTTTCATTCTGGCATAAGAGTTCGGTGTCCATGTGGAAGTTCATTGAATAAAGATTCGATTGTTCAGGTTATGGAGCAAGCAAGGAATACTTACTTTTGCTCTTTTGCTTTATACTCCTTTTCTTATAATTTTTTCTTTTATCATGACTGAATTGCTGATTTTTTTCAAGCCCTCAATTTTTTTCCAAGTAGGATTTTGGACGACTTTGCATGGATGCTTTCCCTCTTTGTATTTCAACTTCTAGAATGAAAACTTTCAAAAGTCACGCTGTTTTGAAATTGTTCAAGTTCTTCTGTTACAAGCTTCTGTAGTTTTGTATTTTATACCTAGGCACAGCTGCAGGATTCTGTATGCATTAATCTCTCAGACAGAGTGCATGAACCATGGAATTACAATCATAAAAATGGAAAATTTGAGCTGTACCCAACAAAAGCTCCCATCTTGTATATCATGCAGATCATCGCGCTGCATTTTGTTTTCCGGACTCATTGTAAACATAGATGCATGTGTTCGATAGATGGAATTTGCTTATCCTTTCTTAAACATCCTTGGACCTAATTTTGATTTTCTGAATGCTGCTCACTTTGAATTCCAATTTTACTTGCTCTTGGCAGTGTGAGGATCCCAGATGCCATGTGTGGCAGCACATTGATTGTGTTATAATTCCAGAAAAACCCATGCAGGGTGTTCCCCAGCTTCCTGAACCGTACTATTGTGAGCTCTGCCGCCTCAACCGGGCTGACCCGTATGTATCACTTAAGTACTTCTGTTTTCTTACCGCTCGATGGGTGCATTGAAATGGTTTTGCGTTCTCTCTTTCTCATTACTTCTCTGATATGAGCGGTTTCACTTTTCTGCTTTCTTGCCCACTCCATAGGAAAGTGGGTATTGCAAAAAGGGGGATGTGGGGATGGATTTTTCCTGTTTTCCACAGTAGGCCTTCAGTGTTTAATGATTTCGTGTGTCTTACCACATTGTGCACTTTGCTTTTGCTTATGCTCCTGTTGTGTAATTTCCTTTGAAAATTCTATAACTTTAATTCACCTATATGGTCTCAACTTTCATGTTGCGTCCTCTTTGACAATTTTATCAGAAAGGTGTAAGTTAATTGCTAATTGAAAGTAACTTATTCCATTTCTAGCATAGAGATCCTGTGCGGTGCTCTGAAGGTTCAAGATTTGTTGGGGATAATCCTGTGTATGTGAATTGGATGCTTACTTAACTTGCTTGACTTTTTCATATTATGTCGAAAAGCTTTGACTTGAAAATTTTGCATGCAATTGATGAAATGAGTCAAATTTTTAATTCTCAACATGTGGTTATTTCATACTAGCGGGACTTTGGATTAAAGACATCATATGGAGTGACGGGTATGAATCTTGAAATATGCTCAGTGGAAAATCAACAAGCTTGTAATTAATTTGGTTTGATTTTCTAGGGACAAGGTTACAATTGCTCTCTGATTGCTCAAGTATCATCTATGCGAGTTTTGCAGTTTCTGATGATAGACTCAGAAAAGGTTGAATCAGAAATCTTTAGACATATTTGTGGCTTGTGATGCTTGATAGCATTGGAGTATAAAATTTTTTGAACCGTTAATGTTTGGGAGATTGTAATGATTATATAGAAAAGTGAACAAAATTTGTGAGAAGCTGACAAGGGGAGCCTTTGATTGTAGTTTTGGTGGTGGCGAGGGCAAAGTGAAGCTTGAAACATTATGGCCCCTGTGTAACAGATGAAAATTTCGTTAATTCACCTAAATGCTACTATGCTACTTGTTGAGGTGGCTCTGAAGGTCTTTTGACATAGAAAATACTTAATTAAAAGCCTTGTTGAACTTACAAACTTTCTATGATGCTCTCTCTCACTTTGTCTGCGTGTGTGTATGTGCATGTGCCCACATGCATGTTTGTCTGGCATGTGTGAGGATGGTACGAAATCCCAATGTTTTCTAATAAACTTTATCGAGTGCTTTTTTTGCCATATGGCTTTTGATTATCTTTGATGCTATGGTGATTGCATTGCTCATGCTGTCACTTTAAAATTTTCGTCATATTTGTCTTGTTTTCATTTTTGTAAATGTCTTTCAATTTAAGATTTTCATCATATTTGTGTTGTTTTCATATTCATGATTGTCTTTTAATGTTTTTCTACTATCCTTTGTGTTATGCAGTTTTTTGGTTACAATCGCGCATCCTTTACAGCCCATAAAGTTGATTACCACAAATGTTCCAACTGATGGGTGAGTGCATAATATATGGGTTCTTCTGTCGCTTAAAGGAGAATACTGTTAGGTCAATCATATTTACTTCCTTTGTTATATGCTGTGCTTTTTGGTGTGGAGATGAACATGTTGCTCAATGATATATGCTTAATTCTTGATAAGAGTTTTATAAGGTACTAGCAATTGGTTTCATTCTGTTCTTGGCTGTGTGTGCTGAATGTTAAACTGTTGACTGTAGACTTCATCCTATCAGGGTTTGTTGATTTACTTTACAGTGAGTTATGTTTCTGTAACCAAAGCAGTGGTGTAGTGCACTTATGAAATTTTTGGTCTTGCCTATAGTGGCTGGTTGTGTGATGAAGGGAAGACATTGTGGGTTCTTTCCTTTAGTGGGATTGTTATGTTGGGATATTAACTTTGACAATTTCTTTGGCATGTTGTCACCACTGACTCAAATTTTTCCAGTGAGGCTATAGGAAGAAGATTAATGTAGTTTCTGGACTGTGGGAAGTTTAAGTTGTTGCTTTTATGCATCTTTTGTTTATTTGAATTGTTTTGCTTAAGATAATCACTATTGAACGGTGCATTTTGTTGTTAGTAAATGTGATGCTAATTGTTCTATGCATTAAGACTGGTCTTTTTATTTGTGGCCTGGTCAGTTGGGGTGATACTTTTTAATGTTGTTGCAAGTTGAGGGATAGTATACATTTTGTTATGCAATGATATTCTGAGGTTAGATCACCTCTAGGGTTTGCTTTTTGTGTTTGTTTTTATTTTTGAAGTCGTTGTCCTTATGCTATTTTTGAAGTCATTCATACATCAGGTTGGCGTTATTGCTTTTGCCTTTTTTATTAATTTTTTTCTTGTATACAATATTTTCCAGTTCAAACCCAGTGCAGGCAGTGGAGAAGACATTTCAACTCACCAGGGCAGACAAAGATTTATTGATGAAAACAGAATACGAAGTTCAGGTTGCTTTTATGAATAAGTTTTTGTTTTTTTATTGGATTTTTATATGACTAATGGTTAATTTTCCAATTATTGGTTACAATGTAGGCTTGGTGTATGCTTTTGAATGATAAAGTGCCATACAGGATGCAGTGGCCTCAATATGCAGACCTGCAGGTCAATGGTATGAGGGCTTTGTTTTGCATGGTCTGTGGATTGACCTGTTTCTGTTTAATCTTTATGTTAAAACCTTTTGTATGCTTAGCCCAATTTTGTGTTCCTTTTCCAGTTGTATTTCATTATGACTAGAATGTCCATGTTTAAGTTGATTTCACACTATGGACTGATGGAATAGTTTTGACCCTCTGGGGGCAGTTATCTTTTCCAGACTCCCTGGGTGCTCTCTAATGCATTAAGTTGTACATGTCCTACAGGTATGCCTGTTCGTGCTATCAACAGACCTGGGTCACAGTTGCTAGGGGCCAATGGTCGTGATGATGGTGCTATTGTAAGTGTGTCCATTGGTAGATTAGAAATTTTCTTATTTTTGAGCATTATATCTGTGTCAAGTGCATGTAGGTACTATATACATGATCAGGTGTTCGTATTGTTTTATTGAATCACCTGATTAGAAATTTCATTTTCTGTAAGGAGAGAAGGGTTTGCACCCACATGCTTTCATTCTAATGTCAAGATTGCCATCTGTCTTCTTTAAGTTTGATTAAGTTTTAACTTTTTTTGTTTGGTCCTATTTTTTCTTGCTCTTTTACCAGATCACACCATGTACTAAGGACGGGATCAATAAAATTATATTAACTGGTTGTGATGCTCGCGTCTTTTGTTTAGGAGTTAGAATTGTGAAGCGGCGAACAGTTCAACAGGTAATTTTTTTTAATTAAAGATGGTTTTTAGTTGATTGATTTGGTTTTCCAGATTATCAAGTACAGGAGCTTTTACCTCCTAGAACTAGAAATAAGATTATGATTGTCATGCTACTGTAGATGCATTACTGTCCATATTATTGAGTTTGCTTGTTTTATAATTATAAGGTTCATGTCTTCTTCCTTATTCCAGTATGTTAGTTTGTAGGACTTGCCAATTGCTTTTTCTTTTTCAAGTAGCACTTGGAGTTTTGACTGGTGTACATGGGTTTTATAGCTTCCTCTCCGAATGCTCTGGTATTTTTGTAAAATTTTGCAGTTTTCTACTGAACTTGGCTTGCTTTAAGTTTACATGTACTTCATTATTCCACAAGGATAGTATTTAGAAGTTCTCTTTTGGAAACAGGAGTTGGGGCTTGGTAGTATGAATAGGTTATTAGGGTTTAGCTGTTCTGCTTAGCAGTTCTCATCTTATTGTAGATTGCTCACAGTTCCTGAATTCTCTTTTTGTTTCTTTTCCCTCTTGTTTGTCAGATCTTCCATCTGCTGGAGTCAATCCTTCTGAAAATGATTTTCAATATGTGCATTTTTTTTTGTTGTTTAGAGGCTAAATTTTTTTCTGATGGACTTTGGTATTAGAAATTATGATTTATATGGTCATGAATAGCTCAAGCTATAACTATACGTAGGTTATGTTGTTGCTCTCTCAATTTCTGAATTGAGTTTTAATAAGAGGGAAGGTTGGTGTACCACTCCTGCTTTATGTTCTTTACTTATCTGTTGTTTTGTACTTTTGCTGTGTGTTGGTGAATGCTTTATATTTGGTGTGGCCAGCCACTAAAAGCAATGGATTTTTTTATTGTTATTTTATATTTTGCTGATCTGTGTGATGAGCTATAAAGTCAGCTTCTGTTGTTCCTTCTGTTCCTGCTCTTGCCTAGTCTAAGGTCTACATTATGCTGGTTTTAATTATGCTGTCTTCTGCTTTATTAGATTCTTAACTCAATTCCAAAGGAGTCAGATGGTGAACGTTTCGAAGATGCACTTGCTCGTGTCCGCCGTTGTGTTGGGGGTGGAAATACAACTGACAATGTTGATAGTGACAGTGACCTTGAAGTAGTCGCAGATTCTTTTGCCATCAACCTTCGTTGTCCTGTAAGTTATATTTTGTTATTTAAACTGCAAGTGCAAGCCTGATTTGTTTCTAATTTTAGCTGTATTAGGTGTTGAGGTGGTAATGAAGCCCACTTCGGCCTTAGCTTATATGTCTTCAGAATGAAGTGGAGTTGATGAGGCCGGGGGAGGGATAATAAACTAAGCAACATAAGGACTAGGCTGGAGTAAGTTTAGATTTGTATTGCTAGAACTTTTATTTGACAATATAGATGTGAAAAGTCTGGAGTGGATGAATAAGCTGTTGTGATATCGGTGAGGGAACTTAACTACCTGATTAGTTGGGACTTGAGATTGGGTTCATGATTCTCTTCCTCTGTCTGATTTACTGCATAGTGGTCTTCTCCATGAGATTCTGAATAATTTTCTTGCTTTTTTCCATTTGTAGATGAGTGGTTCAAGAATGAAGGTTGCTGGAAGATTTAAACCCTGTGTGCACATGGGCTGTTTTGATCTTGACGTATTTGTGGAGCTGAACCAGCGTTCTAGAAAGGCAAGCAAATTGTTACTAACTCGCTTGTATATTCTCTATGTCTATATCTGTCTGGTGTGTGTGTTTGTATGTACTCTTTTTTTCGTCACTCTGATCAAGAACTGAACCGAATGCAGTGGCAATGCCCCATTTGTCTCAAAAACTACTCATTGGAACACATAATTATTGATCCATATTTCAATCGAGTAACATCTCAGGTATATTTTCCTCAGTCTTATTCCAGTCATTTCAGCATTTTCCCACTGTTTTCTTTTTACTAGTTATATCGGGGCCCAGTGGTCAATGGATGAGTCAACGCAATTTTGTTTTGGGATTAAAAACTTTGTTTCAATGCAGATGCGGAATTGTGGGGAAGATGTAACAGAGATTGAGGTGAAGCCTGATGGTTCTTGGCGTGTAAAAACTAAAACTGATGCTGAACGTAGGGATGTTGGGGAACTTGCACAATGGCACAATCCAGATAGTACTCTCAGTGTATCCAATGCTGTTGAACTAAAACCTAAAGTTGAGATGGTGAAGCAGATAAAGCAAGAAGGTGGTTCAGAAGGTCATGCTGGTACAGGATTGAAACTTGGCATAAAGAAGAATAGCAATGGGTTCTGGGAAGTTAGTAAACCCGAAGACCTCAGTACCTCCTCCTCTGGTAATAGATTACTTGAGAACTTTGAAAACCATGAGCAAAAAGTTATCCGAATGAGCAGCAGTGCCACTGGTAGTGGTCGGGATGGTGAAGATCCAAGTGTAAATCAGGATGGCGGTGGAAATTTTGATTTTCCGAATAACGGAATTGAGCTTGATTCTTTGTCTTTGAATCAATTTTCTACGTATGGCTTTGAAAACCAAAATTTTTCAGCACCAGCTGGGGATGCAGAAGTGATTGTTCTTAGTGATTCAGATGACGATAATGATATTCTAGTTTCCTCGGGAAATGCCTACAAAAATGAAGAAGCTAACAATGTTGGGGCTCCTTTTTCAGTGCCCCCTCCTGGAATTGCAGACCCCTTCCCAGAAGATCCTACACTAGGGCCTGCTGGGAATTCTTGTTTAGGTCTCTTTAATCCTAATGATGATGAATATGGGATGTCTCTCTGGTCGCTACCGCCAGGAAGCCAACCTGGCTCAGGCTTCCAGTTATTTAGCTCAGATGTATCGGATGCTTTGGTTGATCTGCCGCAGGGTCCTCTGAACTGTCCCCCTCCAATGAATGGATACACCCTGGCTCCTGACACTGTCATGGGACCGACTGGTTTAGTCCCAGATTCTTCAGCTGCTCGATCTGATCCAGATCTAATGGATGGCTTGGTTGATAATCCACTGGCATTTGGTAGAGAGGATCCATCCCTTCAAATCTTTCTTCCAACTAGACCTTCAAACACATCAGTGCATTCTAATATGAGAGATGAAGCTGATGCATCAAATGGCATCCGCACTGAAGATTGGATCTCTCTCAGACTTGGTGGTGGTGCCACTAGCAATCATGGTGACTCAGTTCCTGTGAATGGGTTGGATTCGAGACAACAGATGCCACCACCCAGAGAAGGTTCCATGGATACTTTGGCTGGCACAGGTAGTTTTTTTTGCCTGGAGCTTGACCTTTGATGTTTTGGCATGATGTGAATGCTTTAGACCTACATCAGCGTTGCTGTCCTCTTGTGATTTTTTCTCTTTTCATTTTGGTTTGAATTTTCAGTACTTGTCTTTTTGCAGCTTCTTTGCTTCTTGGCATGAATGATGATAGATCTGAGAAGACAAGTCGGCAAAGATCAGAAAGTCCTATTACCTTTCCCCGTCGTTCTATTAGACCAAGGCTATATCTTTCAATAGATTCGGACTCTGAGTAGAGAAGTGGAGACTTGCTCTTTTCTGCTCGTTGCTGCTTGGAGTTGGAAATACATCTCTGGGCCGGGGGTTGCTTTTTTTGACTTCATATCCTCGGAAAGGAGTTTATTATGTCTTGGTCCTTGCAATACGAAGACATAAAGATGCAAAGATGCAATAATTTGATAACAAAGCTCTCTGCAAGTTATGCTGGCATCAGCAGGAATATATGCTGCAATTGGTGAGAGATGTTCATTCCTTCAACCCGTTTCAAATTTTGTTCATAATTTGCTTTAGAGTTGCTGGTTGACCACCGTGATTACTGGCGTGACGATCACTTTCTTGTTCTAAGGCATCGGTAATCTGGTATGGTACTGGCGGATGTACAGTTGGTAATCTGAAAAATTGATCATACCCATTGGCCTAAACCTGTTTATCTAGTAGTGGGGGAAGCCCTGATCTAGTAACACAAGATCTTGGGGGTTCTATTATTTCTTTTTTCTATATATATATATATATATATATTTTTTTTTTCAATTTAGAGACAAAAGCAAATAGGTTGTAAATGTCGCTCAGACAAGTCAGATTCAGTTTCAAGAAAATATAATTTTTTGCAATTGTGTGAATTTTGGTATGAACTCTCGCTTGTTCTTTCACTTGTTTGTCTTTGTTGGTGAATTTTCTCATGTTTTTGGAAGTTACATTCACAAGAAAAGGGAAGAGAAAAGAAAAGGCTGTTTGTCGGGAGCAGATAAGAGGCCAGTGATTAACAGAAACCATGACAGGAATGCATGTCTATAATCATATCGTTTAGCTTGCTGATGCTGAGTTATATCCTTCATGTCATGTAGAAGACAGTGTTCTTTTCAGTTGCAGTTATTTCACTGACGCTGTAATGGGGATTTCTCTATATATCCCGTTGACGCAGTGATTAAGACAGTGTAACGCTCTGTTTGTACTCACTTATGGTAATTTAACATTAACATTTCATTTGATGAAATCATTATGTTTCTACAATTATGGGCAAAATAGAAATACGAAATGTTTATAACCATGCTACTTGGTGCGTCATGTCAACGTTCAATTTTGATGATATGTAAAATTAATGTGCGGCACCAGACGCTGATTCAAGTAGTTCAGTTCTTTCGCAATGTCCCAAGTTTTATTGAAGGAATTTTATTTTTACCTCTTGGTAGGGCTTTACCTCAAAGTGGACAAAACCGAGAGGAAAAAACAATAAAAGGGAAGAAAAGTTACTGTGCCAGGTAATAGATCCCACCTTATATTGCAAGACTCCTTATTATCGCATCAAAAAACTATTTTCCACTTCAAAGCAATAGTGGAATTGGGGCTAGTCCAATTAGGTAAGCGATTTGGTTCCGCACATGTTGGAGTCCTCGTGTACATAAAAAATCCTTATTGGGAGATTCACCCACCACAACTAGGTGCACAACCTGGGTTGAATTCATTAGTCGGGGCAAAGCACCGGATACCGGATGTTTCCCGGATGGGAAACAGACAAAAAAAGCAATAGTGAACATCAGAATATTCCATTCAAAGGCTATTGCTTTCAATTTCACTCTGCAACGTGAATTCAACAGCTACCACAAAAATGAGAAATCAGCTATTAATTAGTCTAATGTGTTTTAAAAAACATGACAGACGGGAGTATGGGGAAAAAATGTGCAAGCAGACAGACTCAGGGCGGCACCTTACAGAAATGGTACATCTTACATGGCGAAAAAGTTGCAATGCAAAGTTTACCATCACATGGATCCTTGTAATAATGAATTTCATACTTCAAGTAGGCACAAGAAAAGAAAATAAAAAGCCTTTTAGCCCTACCGATAGTTTTGCCATCTACTAAGAATGCCTTGAGCTCTCGCAGCCTGGACAGTTGTGCAAGCTCTCATGGATGTATATATCACAGTCAAGGCAGAAATTCTGTTTGCATTTTGGACAAGCGACATGAATGCCTGCCAATAAAAATGATAACAAAGAAGTGAGCAACAGGAATTGTTGAAAAGAAAGTTGTGATAAACAATACACAAAGGCAGTGCTTGCGCCCACATACATATTAGAGGACATTTCTTTGTGTAGACAAAGATTGTTGTCATAAGCAAAAAGTAACAAAATGTTGAACCAAATGGCTTCAGCAATCAAAAGGTCAAGCAATTACCAAATGACACTTGCATTGCGAATATCGCTTCTAGATTAATAGTCTTCTTGTAGGATTGCATGGGATAGGCTTATTTTATGCAAGATGATCATGTCATCCAATGCTCAAGATGACATTGCAATTTCATTGGCAGTAAGCCATAATCCTCATATATCAAGTACAAGGTCAAGGTAGTGTATTTTCTGGAAAACCATACATAGAAATGGTAATGCAACTGCATTGATATGCATGTAATTGCTACTGAGGCGTATATAGACAAATAAACAAACAACTGCAATACTTTGGATTCATATAGCTCTCACCTGAATTCACAAGGCTTTGCTGGCAGCCAAAACAAGTTCTCGATGATCTTTGAAGTGATTCATTCTGCCGTGATAGAGACACCTCATCAAACGGGGCTATTGGAAAGAGATGATGATATGACCTTGCCAAATGAGGTGAGGAAACAAGGGTCAATCCACAAATGCGGCATTCGGTAGGAAGGTCACATATCCGCGCTTTACATCTAGGGCAAATATATCCCTCACCAACTTTAGCTTCTTTATGGCAAGAACAGATTGAGATAGAGCCTTCTGCTGCTCTTTGGGGGAAACCCATCTTGATTAAGTTAGCAATAGCAAATTCTGCTATAGCAGGGGGAGGTGGCGCATGCTCCATTAGTAACTCTTTAAAATGAGCCTGGAAGAGAAAGAAAATACATCAAAAAAATTGAGGATGTACATCCTTGAGTTTCAGTCAAGTGCAAAGTACTAAAAGCATGGTGTTAATGCAAGCCATTACATAAGAAAACCTGATAAAAGTTGATAAGAGAGAGAGAGAGAGAGAGAGAGAGAGAGAGAGAGAGAAATGAGAAATGAGAAATGAGTTGGGTGTTTACAAGCAATTCCTCTTGCCATAAGCTTGTGACACTCAAAGACACTGTTAACTTGTTGTAAACCTAGATTGCAGTGTCCTTATAATTTCTTTCAATTTTTCCCACAAATAAGAAGGGGGATAAAAACATGCAATCCTTCTAACACGAAAGAGAATAATAGTCGAATGCCGGAAGTGTATAATAGCTTGAACAGTTCCTGAGCAGTTGTGAAAGAGGCATTAGTAAAGAGGTTACCTCATCCAAAGCGACAAAGTATGATCCTCCAGTTTCTTGGCAGAGATGTTTGCATATAAATATTTCCGCAGAGAGGCCAATAACAGAGCACCTTAGTTTAGATTGCTTGCATTTTTTGATCGTGTCCATAATGTCTCCTGGATCACAGGTACTGAGTGCTGAATATAAGACGAGTACTTCGCGATGACCGTAGGACGGAATCTGATCGAGGTACCCGTGAACTAGATCCAGGGCATTCTGCAGGGAAGAATCACCCGAGCATCCCAACTTGCCCATCAAAGCCTTAATGTGGGACTCGGGACTGCCACCGAGTTCTGTTAAGGTATGAGCAAGCCCATCCTTTATAACCACAATGCCAATCTGACTAAGTGGATTCTGGTCGAAAAACTCCCTCACAAATGCCTCCACATGCTTTGCAACAACCGCCATTCTGCTGGGTCGAAAATCCATATCTGAAGCTGCCTACCAAACACACACAGGCGAAAACAATGAAAACCATTTAGGAATAACACGAGAAGGACTTTCAAATCCACAACTCCCAACAGCTAATATTGCAGAATAAATAAATAAATAAAAATAATCCCCTCCAAAACCCTAAACCTAAAGCATTATTATCTCCAAGTACAACCCCCAAACCCCAAAAGAAAAAAAGAAATTACAATTATTATTAACAAAAAGCCTTGAGATACGAACATAAATACCCTGGAGAAATCGAGGACGATGTAGAGGAAGCGAATGAGACCCTTCTGGATCCTGGCAACGGCGGCGGAGGAGCGGAGGCGGCGGCGGCGATACTGGGCCTGGTAAGCGGCGCTGTTGTCTAGGGGACGGAGACGGCCGGACTCATCTTCCTGGAGATTCTCCCAGGATCTCTCGTCGGTGTAAGTTCGCTCAAAGGCGCGAAGGCCGCCGCTTTCCAAATCGTCGTCGTCTTCGTCCTCTTCGTCTTCTGCTCCTCCTCCGGCTCGTCTCTTTTGGCCATTGTCCATTTTCTTGCTTTACCTCTCACTAACTACTACTCCTCCTCCACAAACTGTTACTGTCACGATCACATATAATAAACACTCAAACTCACTGGCCGTTGACGGGCCCAGTCGCACGGAGGGATGAGGCGGACGGTGGCGGAGGGAAGTGATGCACTTCACTGACGGCGAACCGGCGAGGAGGGAGGAGGGAGGAGGGAGGAGGGAGGTGGACTGCAACAAACACCAATTACTACCTCTGCATCAATAATAAATCATATATAATCTATTAATAAATAAGCCTAAACGTTATTTATTAATAACATGAATTATTATAAAAATACTTGTACGCAAACACTAATTATCTACCTTACAATATGAAATTTATTGTATTTTTATCTGATTAGTTAATTAAAACAATAAAAAGACAACAAAAAAATGTGATATTAATTTTTATTCAAACTCAAACTATGGGATTTTTCTTAAGAAAATATGATTTTTCTCTCTCTCTTTTTTTCTTTTATGGATTGAGCGTACGTTGGGCCACATTTGGATCATATTGTAGTCAGCCCAGCCCATGAAGCGATCCAAGTCGGTTCTTTTCCAATTAGGGCCAGTGATCCAGTAGCTTTTCCAATTAGGATTCCCATTCCTCCATAAATTCGGATTCAGGGAAGAGTTTTCTTGAGCAGAAATTAATGTTTTTTTTTTCTCGATTAGTTTATATATAAAAAAAAAAATTAGCAAACATAAGAATCAGACACAACACAAACTAAACAAGTCAGTTGCCTTCTACCCATTAACAAAAAAAGCTTTGTTCTTCGATAACTCTTTGTAACACACTCTTCTCCTTCTTCAAGATCAAAACAGCAACCCGAAGACTTGCATCGACAGACATCTTCTTTTTTAAAGTAAAGGTCAGATTCACTTCCTGCACTTTAATAATTCGCTTGTTTTAGCTGTTTCTGTTCTAGGGTTATTAATCTCTAGTGTGGTGTTTATTTAAAATCCTCTCTTTGTTTAGCGCAGACCATGGAATTGAATCACGAGCAGCAGACTCAGTTTGGTCCTCAAGCGGACTCCCAAAGAACATTGTATGCTTTTCTACTCTGTTTTTGATGTGGATTTTCCTTGTTGTTGGGTCGGGTTGTTTTTGATCGCTTAGTATTTGCGATTTTTGAACTCTCTTTTGTTTTTATTTCTCGTATTTGGAAGGTACCCATATGTGACCGGGACTTCTGTGGTGGCTTTGAAGTACAAAGATGGGATTTTGATGGCTGCTGATATGGGAGGTTTGTCCCTCTACCCGTTATTAAGTTGTTATTTTTTGCTCCCGCTTCCTTTAGGGTTTTTTCCCCTCTATTTTCTATGCGTAATTGCGTACTGTCAAGGTAGAATCTGGCAATGCAATAGACCTGCCGCAGTTACATTGTGGTTAGATAATGGAGTAATTTTCAGAACCCTTTCTGTGTACTGTTGGGTTTGTGATGCTAGTCTTGTTAAATGTGATGTTATGCAAATTTGGGCCTCCCTAGGTCTTTTGCTGCGTGCAAATTTTGGCTGGTTAAGTTGAAGAATTTGGACTTGCTTTACTCTTTTCTTTTTTGCCATCACAGCATCAACGGATGCTATTAGCATAAAAAAAGAAAGCATCAACGGATGCTTTAATTGTATGCTTGCCTGTTCTTGTGATCCGTCAGGCTTAACAGATATGGGAATTTTACTGTAGACAAGTTGGAAGAAAACGTTATGAAGTCTGTAGGTTGTGTTGTTTGGAGTAATGTGCTTGAGGTGATGATGAAGCCAGAAAACAAACATGCTAACTGGTTCTCGAAGTTGTAATTCCTACTTTTCAGATTGAACAATGTTTTGTCTTTTTTCAAAACATGGAGGAATGGGTTTATCTATCCCTCTTATCATATCCTCTAGAGTAATGTTATTGCCATTTTATATTATTTGATTCTCATAGCATCTAGAGTAATGATACTGCCATCTTATTTTTATTGGGAATATGTATCCTCTTATCATATATATGACTCTTGAAAAAATTCTTATTATCCTGTTTGTGTCATTGAAACTATCAGCTTCGTATGGGTCTACCTTGCGATACAAGAGTGTGGAGAGAATGAAGGCTGTTGGGAAGCATTCTCTGCTTGGTGCTAGTGGAGAAATTAGTGATTTCCAGGAGCTTTTACGCTCTCTGGATGAGCTCATGTAAGTGTAGACTGTTGGAGACAATAAAGTCAATGAAATAATTCTGTTTACCTTAATTTTGTGTTGGAGTATTTGCATCTTATGTGATTATGATTTGTGAATTTTATTTCTTACTATCCACAGCCTCTATGACAATATGTGGGATGATGGAAACTCTTTGGGGCCAAAGGAGCTGCACAATTATTTGACCAGGGTGATGTACAATAGGCGGAACAAGTTTGACCCTTTCTGGAATTCACTTGTTCTTGGTGGAGTAAAAAATGGAGAGAAATATCTCGGCATGGTAGGCCTTTGTTCAATTTCATCTTGATGCCTGGATTTAAGCTATTATGTTTTGCCCTTTTATGCAATTCCGGAAGGTTGTGAAAACATTTTCTGAAAGTTTAAGGATACATCTTGGTGTTGTTAACTGTGGATTTTCTAGGTCACTATGTTGGGAGTAAATTTTGAGGATAACCATGTAGCAACGGGATTTGGAAATCACCTTGCACGGCCAATACTTCGTGATGGGTGGCATGAGGATTTGAGTTATGAAGATGGTGTTAAGTTGTTGGAGAAGTGCATGCGTGTGCTTTTGTATCGTGATAGATCTGCTGTCAACAAGCTTCAGGTTTGTTTTTTTTTTCCATATTGTAGCTTATTAGTTTGTACTTCAATGATAGAACAGGGTTGAGTTACAAACTTTTCAACCTTTAAGAAAGATTGATGTTTGTGATTGAAAGTGATCAGCATCTGGGCTTCCTCCAAGAGAAGTCTCTGGGTGCTTTTGAGATTGTAACTTCATATGCTCATTTAGTTTTCATTATGGTTGTATATCATCATATATGAAAAAATCTGGGTGACATGCAATTTGTTTGTCCTGACAAGCTTAGACTCTCTCTTCTCTCTTTTCTGTGCTTGTACATGACAATTATGAGCGACATGTGTGCACTTGCAACCACTTTGTCCTAGAGACTCAAAAGATCAGTACTACTGTTCCGATGATATTTTTGTGGTCCTGCCTTATGGTGCCTCAAGTTGAGATCTACTAAGAAAAAATTTTTAGGAGTGAGTTTCTGACAGCTGATGTTTGTGTGCAAATTTTTCAACTCTACAGATTGCTAAAATCACTGAAGAAGGTGTAACAGTTTCACAGCCTTACTCACTGAAAACCTTCTGGGGATTCTCTGCATTCCAGAATCCGACAGTTGGTGCTGAGGGATCATGGTAGATGGTCAAGTTGAAAGCTTCTGCAAAGTATTCCCTCCCTCTCCTCGAATAATTCCTTCAAAGACATGATGAGCCGGGATTACACAGAGCTTGTTGCATGTTCCATTGTTTCTAAAACCATGAGTTGTTAGCTTTTAATCTTCCCATGAGACAGATTTGGCTTTGTTGGTTGGCTTGTTAGTCATTGTGAACCCATCTGAATCACTTTTAATTTGTATTACTTTGGGTGTATCTTTAGCCTTTAAACTTGGTCAGACTTACAAGAAAAACTCATTTTGCAAATATTTTGTTGGTACGCTCTTGTGAATGTTCTCGCCAGGTTGGAAATCTGAGCCAGAAATGGGAGCCAACATAGGCTTCTAGGGTTAAAGCACATTCACAAGTTCTATCACCGAAAGTGTAATCCTCCATCAGATTTATAAGTCATTAGGCTGCGCTGCAGTAGGAAATTAGAACAAAAATAAAAATATATATCTGGTTAAATCTGCCCTCTGATTATTTTCCTCTTTTTTGTCACATAAGGGCACGTGATAACAAGTAACTGAAAATATCAAGTTAAATTTCAGACCTTAAAATACATAAATTGTTAGAATCTCATTTTTTCCCTATTTATAAGGTTCTAGCTATTCCAGATTGTCCCTCTCTATTCCACATATTTAATGATAATAGTTTTTTTTATTTGCATGTGATGCACGTAGTAATTTATAATATAATTATTATCTATTATTAAATATTATTGAAATAAAAATATTAAATAATTAATACTAATAAGAGGAACTAACAGTGATTCTTTTCTAAATTTTAATTTACTCATTCATTTTTTTCCTAATTTACATAATATTCCTCATATTTTTATTTTTTTAATTAAAGTATTGGTATTATTTATGATATAGATTATACTGTTAATTAATTTTTAATAAGAATGATGATATTACTATTGATTATCTGGTATTACAGGAGAGTGTGTTATTTTATTGACTTATTTTCTAACACCTGTATTCTTTAAATAAATCATATATTTTTCAATAATTATTTTTAATAATATATTTTCTCCTTCATTTTCTATTTTTCTTTACGGAGAGTTCATTTAATTTTAATGATTAAATCATGACTTGAAAATTATACGTATTGGTATTGGGAGAAGGATCGTTGAAGTGGAAAGGACTCTTGAAGAGAGCCAAGAAGGTGAAGTTGATGGAGATCTAGCAACAAGGGTTGTGCAGCTGCAGGATCTGCATTCCTCCTCTTGTACTGCAAAAGCTGCTTAGCTTAATTAATTATGTGCTGGATTTGTGAGGAATTAATCCTCTGGTGTTAAATGTGTTATCCCTCTTTCTAAGCCACTTGTTGTACCAGTCTGATTACTCTTTGTAGCGTCATTGTGTAGGTTTGTTTCTAAATCAAATATATATACTAATCTTTTTCTGTCGATCTTCGTGGTTCTGTTCTTCCCTTACCTTTTCCTGGTCTTTGGTTTGCTTTGTTTTTCCTCTTTCTTCACCAATCACCAGTCTGGGAGCATTTTTAAAGAAGAAATTGCAAGACAATTTTACCTGTGATCTTCTTGGTTTTGATTAGAAAAGCAATTCCAGGAGCACTACTGTATTAACTTATTGGAGTACTCGTCATATGTACAGAAATAGCAACTTTTTTTGTTTTTCTATGAGAAACCATCACAGACACTCCCTGTTAAAAGACATTACAAGCACATGCTAGTTGGAAAAGATGAAGGAAAGAAGGAGAGAGAGTGAGAGACCAACCACGCCGGCCTTCTTTTTCTTAGTTGCCCATATACAAAAGATTCAAACTTGAGACCAGCCCAAGTGAAATCAAGCCATTTACCACTACGTCGGTCCTTCTTGGCCACCAGTCTTGTCTAATTGCCAATTCCTTGGCTGTTCTCTATATGATTCGGCTGCTTGTCAAATCCTAACAATAAATTCTTTTGGGGTGTAACTTTGGCCCACTTATTTTATTTGTGGTATTGTTAATCACCCTTCAAATGGTGGACCTTCAACCTGGGAATTCTTTTACCATGGTGAGCCGATCGGTTATTCGGCCCATTCACTTTGCTGTAGTGTCAATCCAAATAATGAAGTGGATTACAACAACAAGAGACACACACCTCTCTTGGACTTTTTGAGGGATTGAGATCCACTCCTGTAAAGTTATGTCCTGTTGGTTGAATCGTGACCATGATTTTCAAAATCATTGGTGATAATTTATTTTTACCTTATTTAATTTTTTTAGTTTTTCTTACCTTACATATTTTAGAGCCATTGATTAAACAAATCAAAGGTATTTATTTAACAGGATCTCTCCTGTTGAATACTGTACAGGAGAGAATCCAAATCCCTTTTTGAGAAGGCTCCAATTTTTTTGTCTTAATTGAGCCCTGTCTATGCTCATAACTCATTTTACTGTCTTCACTTCAGGGATTCAAGTCTCTCTATCCCTCAGTTCCTTCCTCTTAGCCGAAACTTCATAATTCTCTTCTCCCGGTTAAACCGATCTTAGTACAGAACAGAAAGATGTTTTCTTCCGTGTGTAGGAATTACAGACGAAGCCCATTATCTCACCTTCAATCAAAATTTCCTCTCATTGCTTCTTCTGTGTATTCCTTAGATTATTCCACTCTGCTTCTCACCCAGTCCTCTGTTTTCTCTGCTCATCCGCATCCTTCTTCTCCCCTCCCCCACACTCCTTCAAGTTCCAATCTTTTCTCCACTAACTTGTCTTCCCTTCACTACTCCACAAAACCCATCTCCAGATCCTTTAGAAGAAGACGCAGCAAAAGACTGAAAGCCCAAAACGCCCCCGTCCTAGACGAAGCCAGGCTCCAGCGAGCCATCTCCCAGCTTCCCCCGAGGTTCACCGACCAAGAATTAGCCAATGCCTTGACCCTCGAAGACGACCCTTTGGTTTGCTTGGCGCTATTCGATTGGGCATCCCAACAACCTCGGTTCAGGCACAGCGTCTTGTCCTATCACATCGCGATCAAGAAGCTCGGCGCCGCCAAAATGTACGAGGAGATGGACGGTGTGGTCAACCAAGTGCTTGCTGTTCCTCACATGGGTAACGAGGCTTTGTTTAATACCATCATTTATTTTTTCACGGAGGCCAGGAAGTTGACGAGGGCGGTGAATATATTTAAGCACATGAGGGGTTGTAGGAATTTGGATTGTAGGCCGTCTATTAGAACGTATAACATTCTTTTCACGGCAATGTTGAGTAGGGGATATAATTCTTATGTTAATTACGTGTATATGGACACTATTAGATGTTTGTTTAAGCAGATGGTCAATGATGGGATTGAACCTGACATTTTTTCGTTAAATTCTATGATTAAGGGTTATGTTCTTTCACTTCATGTTAATGATGCTTTGAGGATTTTCCATCAGATGGGGTTGGTGTATAAATGCCAGCCCAACTCGTTTTCCTATGATTATTTGATCCACGGGTTGTGTGCTCAAGGGAGGACTAATAATGCCAAGGAGTTGTGCCAGGAAATGAAGACAAAAGGGTTTGTTCCTAGCAGTAAGTCTTATAATTCACTAGTGAATGCTTTGGCTCTGGGTGGAGAGGTCGAGGAGGCGGTTGATTATTTGTGGGAGATGATTGAAAAGCATAGGTCCGCTGATTTCATCACGTACAGGACATTCCTGGATGAAATATGCAGAAGAGGAAAGGTTGGAGAAGCCATGAGGTTATTGAAGGAGTTTCAAGAGAAAGACGTTGTGGATGGGCTTACTTTCAGAAAGCTTCTTTATGTGCTGGAAGATGACTATGGATATTTGAACGGAAATTAATGTTAGTATACCATTAAAAAGAAGACATTAATCTTCTCGCTCTGGAATTTGTGGCCTCTGGTCTTCATGACAAAGTTTTGCACTTGTTGTAGTAATTCATGACATGCGAGTTTGATTTGACAGCTTTATTGACAACAGTTTGGCGTGATGTTCTGTTTCCTAGCAGTTTCCAAGATGCGGGCAAAGAAGAATGCTGTTAGCAGGGAAAAGGTTGCAAAACATGTAGATGATACTTACAGGTTTGTCGTTTCATGCTGGATATAGAACTTAAGAGCTGAAGTTATTCGCTTGATTTTATCTTTTGCTATAACATAGAGGCCTTGTTAAAGTATTATTTATGTTTACAAAGTTCTGTGTCTATTGTCTGCTGCAGAATAATGCAGATATATGCTTTGGCATCAAAAGGACAGGTTGCTTCTGATACCAGTAATGCAAAAGTTAATAGAGAAATGGATGATCCCTTTCATTCTGATGTAAAAGTTCAGGGTCCATGTGGAAGTTCATTGAACAGAGATTCGATTAGTCAGGTTATGGTGCAAGCATGTTCTATTGCTTTATACACGTTTTCCTTACAATTTTTTCTTTTGTCATGACTGAATGCAGATTTTTGCAATCTCTCAAATTTGTTTCAATTGGGATTTTAGATGACTTTGCATGGATGCTTTTCCCTCATTGTATTTCAACTTCTAGGATTTCAAATTTCCAGTTACACTGTTTTGAAAATTTGTCAGTTCTTCTATTACAACCTTTTGTAGTTTTGTATTTTATACCAAGGCATAGCTGCAGAATTCTGTATGCATTAATCTCTCGGACAGAGTGCATGAATCATGGAATTACACCATAAAAATGAAAATTTTGAGCTGTACCCAACAATAGTTCCCGTCTGGTATATCATGCAGATCATTGCACTGCATTTTGTTTTCTGGACTCATTGTAGGCATAGATGTTTGTGTTCAATAGATGGAATATGCTCACCCTTATTAACCATCCTTGGACCTAATTTTGATTTTCTAAATGTTGCTCATTTTGCATTCCAATTTGTTTACTATTGCAGTGTGAGGATACCGGATGCCGTGTGTGGCAGAACCTTGACTATTCTCTTCTCATACAACAACTCTCAAAATCCCATCAAACTCTAGCAAGGACCAAGCAACTGCACGCTTTGATCACCACCCTTTGCCTCTTCCACGACCCATTCTATACAACCAAAATCGTAAGATTCTACGCCATGAACAATGACCTCTTCTCTGCTCGCCAGCTTTTCGATAAAAGTCCCCAACGAAGCATTTTCCTCTGGAACTCTATGATTCGGGGTTATGCACAAGCCCACCGATTTGATGATGCGTTGCGACTGTATGTGAAGATGCTTGGGAGTGAAATCAAGCCTGATAGCTTTACGTATGCCTGTATTTTGCGTGCCTGTTGTGAGAATTCTGATTTGGATGGGTTGAGTGTTGTACATTGTGGCGTCATAGTTTCTGGTCTGGGGTTGGATTCTGTTTGTTGTAGTGCATTGGTGGCGGCTTATTCAAAAATGAGTCTTGTTAGTGAAGCAAGCAAGGTATTTGATCGGACTCTTGAGCCGGATATGGTTCTGTGGAATTCTATGATTTCTGGTTATGCGTGTTGCGGATTTTGGTGGAAAGGGTTAAGTTTGTTTAATGATATGCGGATGAATTGGACTACGCAGGCAGACGGGTACACTTTGGTTGGATTAATCTCGGGTTTGGTGGATTCGAGCTTGATGGGGATTGGACAATCAGTTCAGGGGTTGTGCGTCAAAAGTGGTTTTGATTGTAATGTTCATGTAGGCAGTGCCCTGGTGAGCATGTATTCAAGATTTGGGTGCATGAATTCGGCTTATGCTGTTTTTATGAATATACACCAACCTGACTTAGTTATATGGTCTTCCTTGATAACTGGATATTCACAGTCACAAGATTATGAGAAGGCCATGATTTTGTTTAGGAATCTGAATATGGATGGTAAAAAGGCAGATTTCATTCTGATTTCTAGTGTATTGGTGGCTGCTGCTCAATCAACACATATACGTCCTGGTACTGAGATACATGGTTATGTGCTTCGTCATGGATTTGAATCGAATGTCATGGTTTCTTCTGCTCTTATAGATATGTATTCAAAGTGTGGTTTCGTGGGATTGGGGGTTCGGGTCTTTGACAATATGCTAAACCCAAATATTGTTTCCTACAATTCTGTAATTTCTTCTTTTGGATTGCACGGGCTGGCCTCCCAGGCTTTTCAAATGTTTGAGAAGCTGCTAGAGCGGAGGTTGCAACCTGATGAGTCCACTTTCTCTGCTCTCCTCTGTGCTTGTTGCCATGCTGGCCTTGTCAAAGATGGCTGGGAAATTTTCAGGAGGATGGTAGATGAGTTTTGCATCCAACCTCAAACTGAGCATTATATTCACATAGTGAAGCTTCTAGGGACTGAAGGAGAGTTGGAAGAGGCATACAATTTTGTTTTGTCCTTGAAACAACCAGTTGATTCTGGCATTTGGGGAGCATTGCTATGTTGCTGTAATTATTGTGGAAATGCTGAGCTGGCAGAAATCGTAGCCCATCGGCTCTTTGAGGATGAACCAGAAAAAGGTGCTTACAGAGTTATGCTTTCTAACATTTATGCTGGTAATGGGAAGTGGGATGATGTGAAGATGATGAGAGATGATATGACAAATTCTGGTGTCAGAAAAATGCCTGCTCTTAGTCGGATTTGAGAGTGTTGCAGCTGATCAGGGGAATGAAGAATATATGTAATCTAAAATCCGTGTCAACTTCAGAACTTTGACAGGGTAATCAAAGCTGCCTATCCGACTCTGAACTTTGATTAGAGCATTAGTGCAGGCATAGGGAGGAATTGAGACTCATTTTGTAATTGTCCTCCCCTCCATCAGGTTTCAGCCTCTCAGCATGATCATCAAGCAAAGGCAGCAGATCCAAATGCTGCAATGTCATCACCAATTGCAAACCCTCAGGCAGCATCCTTAGTCTTGAGCAGTTATGGAAGTGAAGATATTCTAGATTATGTAGTGCTCACTCTTCAAGCTCCTCCATTCCTCTAGAAAGTGAGAAGAAATGCTGAGAACCTCAAGCTTGGGAAATCCGCCAGCGTGCGGAACTTCTTCCCTAACTTCTTTGCATCATAAGTATTCCAAAAGTTTAAAAGTGTTTTCAAATTTGGTAGGTGCTGAAGAACTGATATTGGGTTCTCAGATAGATGGGAAAAACCTAGTCGCAGCTTTAGAAGACTTCCCATTGAGCCGAACAGTTTGGTATCTTTTCTAGGAGTCCTTCTAGACGAAGTTTACTCAGAAGAGGTGGAGGGGAGAATGACTTGGGAAGGAAAACGTGTTGCTTGATACAATTTTGTGCTTCAAGAGTTAAGGAAAGAAGGCCTTGCATCTTCATAACAGATGCAAGCAGCTCTTCGGAATTCCCTTCTGCTCTCTCTCTCGCTACCAGTCGTCTAAGCTGTGTGCGCTTACCCAGTTCTTCAACAATGCCGCCATGAGGATATGCTCCGGCAAGTACCATAAGGCTTTTCAATTTTCATATTCCTTGCAGTTCCAGTACACCAACATGCATATTCTTGCACATTTGGAGGTGCCTTAACCTTTTAAGATTCAGAATCTCAGTTGATACTGTCAAGCACTAACACACATAACACCCAAAGTCTATAGGGCTCGTAACTTACCAAGTTTTGCTGTTAGGGACATGCGCCAGACTGTGGCCGTTGCCTGTTGGTGTTATCAAGGATGTCGAGAAGGATTCATCAAGTGCCAAGATCACCAAGTCTGCTGCAATTAAGGATGGAAAGGGAACATTGCTGATACGCAAATCTATCATTTCAATAGTTGTCTAGAGAACTTCATTTTTAATGGTTTTTCCGTATCTTATTTACTGTATCATGCCGCATGTAGTAGACTTATGCCTCTGATGTTGGTTGCCCTATCTCAGAGCTGGGTTCTCAACACGCCATGGCATAATTACAGTTTTTGAGGCATCAGGCGTTGAGGTGCTTTTCTGTGGGCAGCTCAAAAGTGTTGGCACTGTTTGTATAATTTATATCTTCTATTACTTTCGGTTTGGTTTTGACCAGTCTTGAGCACCGTTTCTTTTGCTATAATTTATATCTTCTGGTACTTATTATTTGCAATTCTCAGAAAAGCATATTTGTCGTATGTTGGTCATTTTTCTTGCAATTTGAAAGTCGTTTGGGGTGGCATGCATTTCAATAGCAGTTAAGACATTCTCAAGAAACACTGCTGCAAATAGAAGTAAATCCATTTCAGCTCCGCAAAACTTGGGCAACAAATAAAGTTAGTCTCGTACCAAAAAATCCACACTTATAATTGACTCTGAAAATTTTGAAATTACAACTTTTTTAATCCCTCAGAATGGTACAAGTGTGAGACGTATGCTGCAAATTGGCTTCCAAGTAATCACCTCTAGAGATAAAGACAAATCTGATCACTAGATGCAGAACAAGTATGCGCACTGTCAAAAAAGTCTGTTATAATCCTCATCTGAGTTGAGATGCTTGTAAACTTCTGTTCCTTACAACGCTATACCAGCAGTTTGGGACCCATAAGAAGCCTCACCAACTGAACTGTGCAGTGGAAGAAGAAAAAAATAAGAGAGAGAAAAGAATAGAGCATCAACTGACACAGATGAAACTTTTCAAGCATTCCAAGAATCAATTGCTTATAAGCAAAACGATTTCTGAAGAGACAAGAACAAGATTACAACTAATCTATCAGACTTTGGGCTCTCTAGCTTATACAGTTGTCACACTTTTCTTTCTGCAAGTCTCGGTTTCCCTTTCACTGATTATCACTTCCCTTTCCTCATCTCTTATAAGTTTTAACCCCTAAACCTTACACATTCATACATTTGAGAAAGCAGTCATATGAAAAACAATTTTTTGGTCACTAGATTTGATGAATAAGCTGTTATGATAAGATCAATTACTTAAATATTGCTGCTTATATGAGAACGTTCTCACTATAGATTTTTCCACATGAAGGAATATCAAATAATGGGTTGCAATTGGCAACTTTCAAAAGAAAATTCTGGCTCGTGTATGTCTAAAGGTGCAAGGCTAAGAGACTTCGGGCACTACCTTCATACCGGTCACAAATCTTTATCATTGTCAAGCTCTGCTTTTGCTGCCGCCTTCTCTGCCTCATCCAAGACAAATGCTTTAAGAGATTCAACATCTCTTGGTCCTGATATACAAGCAGTATGAACAAGCGAAGTTAAAGTTCAGACTTAAGAAACTCTCCATGATGTGGATGCAAACATTAAATGGCACCAACTGGCATAAAACTCATGCACAAATAAAAGAAGATGCATATGAAGCAGAATGATTTTATTTTGATTCATAGAAGAGAAGCACAAAAGAAATTGCAGGTTATAGATTTCATTGAAGGAAGACCAGCACGGTGAGGTCTTCATGATGAAAAAATATTATTATTAAGAGGGCAATCAAGGAACAACACAAATGACCAAACGATATCAGTCCATTTGTAGGAAAACCTGAGAAGCTCAATAGCTTCCTTTTGGGATTAGCAAAAATATAACATTGCAAGCACATCCATCAGCAGCTTAACGCTACCTTTGATACAATGGAGAACAAGGGAGACAAAGCTCCACCAAGACCTATACCAAACTATAGAGGTAGAACAAATAAAGTATGTGATGGAGACTTTCTAGCTTTATTGATTCAGCCAGCTATTAGATACAACACACTATTTCATTCCAGGTCAATTGAGTGAGAAACGTATACGCTACTCAACGCATAATTTCACGATGTACTAAATTGCCTTAATTCTTTGAAGCTGACAATACAAGGAGGACCTGATCTGTGTATGCCAAGTCAAAGAACTGGAAATTCCAGTAAGCCTGAGCAAAATTGGCTTCCCAGGAGCAGGAAGATTGTTGTATCCAAAAAGGAAGAGAAGGCGATGAACCTATTTGAATCAATCACTAACCAATCTAATAAGCAGATTTCTAAGAAAAGCATTCAGATGCTGAAGGCTCTACGAACCTAAACTTTTCCATTTCTTATTCCAGCCTCAATCTTCTTTTCCATCTCTGTTTCTTTTTCGCTTTTCTGTTCCCTTCCACATATCAAAATAATGGCAGTCCTTTTCTACTGGATCAGCAGGACAGTAACATAAGCCACCACATAAACAGTAAAACCACAAGGAGGCTTGAGAAGTTGGGAAGCATTGTCGTGTAGTTGTGTACAAGGAGGGACAGGGAAAACCACCAAAAACATATAAAAATAGTGCTCGATTGTCATAGAAGAAAAACATTCACATGACCTAGTGTAACAGCAAAAGTATATGGTCCCACCTATTGTGTACATGTTATTTCTGGAAAGGCATGCTATATTCTTTTGTTGTGCCAAAAGTCAGTAACTAAGGTAACTCTGGTATCAACAATGGTAGATCCAGATGCTTTTATGTTCGAAATATCAAGCATTTAGTGACTGGAAGAGGTATTTACACATTGAACATTTGATCAAAGCACTATTAACAAGCAAGCCTTCTATATAACTTCCGAAGTTGAGTTTTTTTTTTTCTTCTTTTCCTTTTTCGCACATTTCACTCAATCACGGCATAGTCAACCAACCAACATGCTGTTGTCTATTCATATACGTTGTCACATTAACGAAGTGCAGTCCAACTGATATTACAGAATAGGCTTTCTTAGATATCATTTTAAGAATTGCTTGTCCCTCAAGTGCCACAGAAGTTGTTATCTGTATAGGTTGCTTTAACAATAAAGAGCCAGACACAAAATGAGTTTCCAAGCTCAAGTTTGGAGGGTGTAACAAAAGACAGTATTTAATGTTAAGGTTTAGAATATAGAAGCAAACTCATGTAAGAAGTTTAGACGACTCTTCCATTCATCAAAATGTAAAACCCAACGATTTGTTTTCAAGTACAATGAAGCTGAGTACTACATAAACATAGCAATTGAGAACATAAAGCGACACAGCAATATTCTGACTAGAAAAAAAAAAAAAACTTAAAAAAAGAATGTACCTTGATATTTAACAACTTCTTCTCCATCATAAAAGAGCTTGAAAGTAGGGTAGGAGTGGATATCAACTTTGGAGCAAACGGATTTGCTAGCGCCGCAATCAACTTCTCCAATCTCTATATCATCTGCCCCTTCCACTGCCTTTCCTAGATCCTCCCACAAAGTTCCCAAATTCTTACTGCAAAACCCATTTTCATATTCATCACCAGCCAACCAACCAACCAACCAAAAAACCACAATAAATTTCACAAGACAAATAACCAATACTAGTTCTTTTCTTAGCTCTTTTCTCTCTGGGAAATTAAGGGAACTGGTGTAGTAAAAATCAAGCCTAGTCATAGATTGGCTCACCAATGCTTACACCAAGGAACACAAAACTTGACAAACCAAGCTGTATCTTTCTCTTTCACCTTAAAAAGAAAAAGCAAAAAAAAAAATCACAATCAATATGGACTAACAGTAGCTAAGTAGGAATTGGGGTACAGAAAAGTAGTGGATGTGTTATGGAGTAGCTGATCTTAGGGTTTGTTTTGGTGTACCTTGTCGGAGAAAGTCTCCGGCGTTAGAGTGATAACTTCGGCATCAGAGAGTGATAGTAGGGTTAAGCTCATCAAGATTAGAATCAGAATTGAAGATGGATAAATCCAATCCCTCCGCTTCCTTGATCGAGACTCCATGATCGTTCTCTTTCTTCTTCCCTTCTTCTTCTGTTGCCTTCTCTCCTTTTTCCTTCCAGGTGCTGATTGAGCTGTCGTTTCGTTTGTGTTAGAGAAACTTATGAACTAGTATAAAACTAGGCACGTGATCTGCACGTGACTAAGGATTTTATAGATAATTTTCGTTTTCCCCTTTTTTTTGTTCATTTTTTATCTCAATTTTTTTTTTCAATTAGAAAACTTAGGAAATAAGTCGTGGGTTGCAATTATGTGATAATTTTCCCAACAATAAAATTTCTACTTCCATTAATTTTAAAATATAATATATTAACATGAAAATTAGGAGAAAAATATTTTATTGATGTTATGAATTGTATACATGGAGAGATATAAATATTCCAGGAATATCGTCTTCTATTCCATTTAGTAACCTAGTTTAATCCATCTTTTTCTTTCTTTACATGATTTGGTTGTAATATAATTTTGACAGAGAAAGAAGATAGGAGTTGTTGTTTTTTGCTGAAACTTTAAGAATGATTATTATGTCATATCCTATCCCTATGGAAACAGATTTGTGATCATTGCTTTGGTTTGGAAAAAAAAAATTATGTTTATGCACATGGATCTATAAAGATATTAAGATTTTGAATACTAACTTCAAATAAATTCTTTTTTTTATCCTCTAAAATATTAACCCACTATTCTAATTATTTTTTATAGAATTTTTTATATGTAATTCTATGTAATAAAGTGTAGATATTTATTAAAATCTTGAGATTTTAAATAGTAACCTCAAGTAAAATTCTTTTTTTTGTCCTCCAAAATTTTAACCCAATTTAAGTATAAATTTTGTGTTATTCTAATTTTTTTAGGTTTTTTCTATATAATTATGCAATAATATGTCCATATTTTCTTTTATATCTTTAAATATATTTAGGATATGGTAGAATAAAAACGAGAGTGAAACATCAATAGTAGATTATTAAGGCCACTGTACAGGTTTTCAATGGGCCGAGAATTGTGGCTAATGTTTCAGTAGAAAGACAATGACAGAAGAAAGCCTTTGATAAATTACAGTAAGCAAGAGAAATTAACATAGAATAATTTGAGTGATTTTAAACTTGTTTGCACATAAAAACACTATCAACAAAAATAAGATAAACATTAAACATGATCAATTGTACAGATGATATTTTCCTTTTTCTTACTTCCTTCTTGCGGCTCAGCTGCCTATATATTTATCTTGTGGTTGGGATGAATAAATGAATAATCGATCTATTGATTTATTAATGAATTTGCAAATTATGATACTAATTTTTTAGAAACCATGAGCATATCTATATAAATATATTAAATCAGAGACCTAGATCTCTGGTGCTGACAAGTGGCTCTCTAAAGAATGAATGACATATGGCAACTAATTTTGTCAAAAAAATAATTAATATATTATTTAGTGAATTTAATAAAAAAAAGTTTTTAATATTCCATGTTTAATTCTAAATCAATTGTTTGTGTATAAATTGTTGGAGGGAACGTAAGGGCAACGAGAAGGCATAATTGAGCTTAAAAAAATTAAATGTAGAAAATTAAGAGTCACATGCATCCATACATCAAATTATGAAATATTTCTTGAAAACCAAAGGTCACATGTATTTAATGTTACAATTTAATGTTAAAATCAATTTTTGTGCTATAAAATGAGTAAAAACGCACACTATGACGATCGTATTACTAAGGTAATCTCTTATTTTTCACAACTAAACAAAACCATGCTTTATGTTTTAGAGAATTGGTTACTTATGCATAGTTAAACTTAAATTTTCAGGGCAAAATAAAAAATTTGTGCTTCATTCACAATCAAGAAATAAAACCCAAGACAAACAACATAACCTTCAAGAGGATTCAAAGTAAGCTTCAAATCCACTCAATATAGTTGTACTGTTCCTATTTTAATATTTATATTTTAGAGCAAGAAATACCTTTTCAATTACTTTTGTCTCCTTCGGTAAGATTTAACTAAATATCCGTGTGCAACACGGTATAAATCAATTAATTGCTTAGTTAATAATTTCAACAAGAAGTCCAACTTTGTACAAGAAAGTTAATTTCTTGTGTATGCAAAAGGAATATTCTTTAGATCCACACCATCACCCATCAGAACCTAACAGTTTTTCCCCTGCCATGGCTAGCCATGAACTTGCAATCTTTGCTGCAGTTTTTTTTTTTTTTTGGTTACACTACAAAGAAACTTAAATCTCGGCTAATAATATGCATCAAACAACGTCCATGAATGATTCTGAAGACGGCCACCAAGCATTCCTGTAAATGAAGCAGTTAAGCACTTAGTTATATGTTGATCACTACTTATACAGTTATACTTCCCCCATTTTCAGTAGGATTATCATAGTAATAAATAAACACGGCAGTTCCAGGCAAGTTGTGCTTCAAGAACAAATGAAATAATTAAAAGGACCAAAAAGAAGTAGGTTTTATTAACAACTACGTGATTATGAACAACCGCGGGAAGAAACTAGAGAGAGGGAAGAAACTAGAGAGAGGGAAAAAAAACTAAAGAACAAAAAGAGAAACAAAGGCTAAACCATCATCAACAGCTTTCTTTCTACACCATCCTCCATCCGACTACCTAATCAAAGCCCATGATCATGTCATTTCCAAAGTTCTTGATCACGTTTGGAAGCTGAAACTTGGCCTTCTTCTTCTCCACCTCATCTGGGGGCGAGGCAGCCGCAGAGGGCAGTATAACAGCCTCCCGCTGTGCATCAATGATGCGCCTGGCCCTATCCTCGCTCACCCCAAACGCAGCTGCAAGCTCAGGTCCTCTCATTGCCCGGAGAACAGAGCTAGCACCCACCAAGAACTGTGGCCTGTTCTTGCGAGCAGAGGTGGTGAACCCGAAGAACTCAAAAGGTCCTGTCCTGGAAGCAATTTGACAGAATGGGAAGTATCTTGGAACCCAGAACACATCTCCTTCTGACACTTTTGCATTCAGTGCTCTTGTTCCGTTGGGATACACAATCTGTATCCTGCCACTTCCTCTTAAGACAATGCCGTACTCTGTTGCTGTCGGGTTCACATGTGGTGCCATCATTGATCCCTGAAGTCAAAATCCCCAGTCAGTCAAGTAGAGGATGCAGATACTCATGTGTGTTTATGTGAAACTCGAATTCGAGACCTCATTCCATCTTTAGGGATAGCAATATAGCACCCCTATGGTAGTTTATGTCGAACTCAGAGATCTCATTCCCTCTTATTACCTCTTAGGTATGTTTATGTTTACATTCAAACTCTGCTTAACCCTTTTTAATCAAGACTTTCAAGACAAGGTCATTGGTAAATTATATTTGTGTCTCTCCATTTGTTTTGTGTTGTAAAGAACAAATGCATCAAATGACATGAAATGTGTGCAATATCTTTATGAGAGAGAACAATTACCGCGGTGAGATTGACCAAGTAAACACCAATGCCAGAGTGCTTGAGGGGGTGGTAATCTGAATCATGAAGGGCAATGCTCCATCCATAGTTATTACTGAAGTCTGGTTTTCTACCATACAAGTTGTATGAATCAGGGGATCTACCGGCCTTCTCGCCAGTTTTCCTGTTGTCCTCCTGTCCCAATACAGAAGTGAAGAGTTTCCTCCACGACCATTTTGCTTCCTCTTCTTGCTTAGGGGGCTCTGCTTCAAATTCCACCATCCGCTTCAGGTGTTGTAGTCTATCTTGCTCCTTCAGTTGAAGGAATTTGGACCATATGGTTGCCCTTGGAGCACGAGAATCTCCCATATGTACTATTGGGCCTTCACTTTGCCTGCTCATGAGTTCCCTCACTTCTTCCATTGTGACCTGCAATGTATGGTTTATCAGTCTCTCGAAACCAATAAGACAGTCGTGCCACAATATTGAAGAGAATTAGAAAACAAAGGATAAAAGATGAACATTTGCATGGAAAGGCACTCCTTATTTGCTTACATTAAAGGCAATTGAAAGCGTTTCCTGGTCAAAACCAGCGAGAACAGATGTTGGATAAGTCCCTCCTCCAATGAAGAATGACTACACAATACACCAACCAAAAACATCATCAACCATATAATAGTATAATAGTATGTGACAACAACAAACACTAAAGTTTCTTATCTACTAGAGGGCCGACCCGGCTCGAACTGGACTAAACCAGTGGTTAGATGGACCAAAAAAACAGTTTCTAATGTTTATATAATTAAATTACCTGGAAAGTACCAAATCCCAAGCTCTCAGATGGGTCAATGCTGCAGATTACATGAAGTCTTTGTCCCTCCGCTACGTTCATCAAGTAGAATGCTGAACCAGCCGGGATTCGATAGATGTCTCCCATCTTCAATCTCCTCTCTGCCAATTCATCTTTGTAGATCAATCCAACTCTTGCTTCCCCTGCAGCCAAATCAATCAACTGTAATACATCTAATGCAAAAATTGCTGTAGACTAGTAAGTCACTAAGGCGGCAATATTCTTGACAGAGTTTCTAACAATGTAAAAACAAAGAGTACTTAATAAACAATTCGATTGTTTGCATATGTATATATACCTCTGCGAACGAAAAGGATCAAGCTTGAGTCAAGATATTGAGGCACAAAAAGAGACTTAGGCTCCATTGTAATGAACCCAATATGCATAGGCCTCTCCAGAATCCTCCCACCAAAGCTCCTGACCACCCTCATACTCCCTGCATCAGTTTCCACTACACTCTTTGAATCATGCAACAAGAACATCTCCTCCCCTTCCCCTCTCTCCTCCCACCTTTCTCTTTCTTCTGGCGTCCTCTCTCTCGGGAACTCCTCTCTTTCTTCTGGCGTCCACTCTCTTGGGTACTCCTCCCTTGCCATTGCCATGGACATGCCATGGAATAGAACTGCTGTCATCATTAACAGCAAAAGGGCAGCCCTGTTTCCCATTGCGTGCCGATGTTTGTCTAGTTAGTTTCCTTGCTATTTCTCACTTGTGATGGTGTTCTTGTGGATGTTTTTGTTGGTCTTTAAATTTTGACAGGTTTGGGGTTTAAGTAGGGAGAGGAGAGAATGAAGGGAGACACATGGCTTCCATGCAGAGTNGTGTGTGAGTAGAGATTTTTTTCATATATAAGTGGTGAGATGACCGTTTTGGACTCCAATTTCGCTCTATCCGTTCTTGCAAGCCATACGTATAAAAGCCCAATATGATCCGAGGAACAATAACTAATTTAAGGCATGGTAATTTCTTGTCGTGGTTTTGGGCTCTTGCCGTCATGGACAGGCAAAAATGTCCAAATCAAACGGTAACGGTTTGAATCGGTTGATCATAGAAGAGAGCTTCGCTTATTAGAGTTAAGGTTTTAAATTTTCCTTGGTAGGACCATATTAAAATACTTGACATTGAAACTTTGAACCTTATTCTCTTCTTTGGTCTCATTTACGATAGTGATTGATTTCTATTCATTTCTATTCTTTCCTTCAGTGTTTTTTTTCTTTTTTTTTTTATGAGACTATCCTTCAGTGTTAAGTGTGTGCTTTTTCTTAGCTTTTCTTTTTTTTTTTTTTTCCCTGTCAAGGAAGAGGGACAGATAGAGGACCTAAAGTTGCAAAATCCAGCTTTTATTGTTTGTTTTCTATAGAAAAAGACATACATTTTCTCCTGGGTAGTTAGAAGGCTTTGAACTCGTAATACTTGAAATTTTTTAACATGTTACATCAGAAACTTAAAACTGGAAATCTTTTAAACATGTAAAATCAGAAAAAGACTTGATTAAAAAAATAAATTAATATCATGCAAAACGAAAAAGAAGATGTGTTTTGGTTTTCAAATCAATTATGTTTCTTTGACCTAAATAAAATATTCTTAATTTCTTACATACTAATCTTGTTTCCATGAACTGAAATCATGTGCAACTATTTGGTGTCTTTTTGAAGAAAAGTTGTCTTACATAGGAAGCAAACCCATCCCAACGTAAAAGTACAGATTTTATCCTCCTTTGTATTATTGGAGAAACTTTTGTCCTCTTTTTTTCTTTTCTTCATCGTTTCTATCCTCCATTTAAATAAAAAGAACAAGTACTAAAAGCCCATTAACGGACCGGAAAACCAAAGAATCGAACTTGGAGGAGGGACATGCCACATCCCCGCCGGTCTTAACGGTCACTTCTCCCCCGGAAAAATGACCCAGTCACCCCCTAAAAATGCTGCGCCGGCTACTCCTCCTCCTCCTCCTCCGCCTCCAGCTTCCATTACTCCTTCACGTGGTGACAGTAGTAGTAGTGGGATCCCCATCGAGATCGTCACCGAAGAAGAGATGGCTCTCATAGAAGCAGCCCTCGCGGCGACTCGCTCCTCACCCTCCTCCTCCTCCCCTACTCTGTTCCGGGAAAATGCCAGGTCACTCCGCTCCATCACTGCTCTGTCCAAGAGGAGGCTCTCAATGTCTCCCCCGCCGTCATTCTCCGGTAGCTGCTGCCCTGATATTGAGGATTCCGGCCCTCACAAGAAGAAGAGCAGGCCGCCGGAGTCGTTGTTGCTCCGGTTTAGACGCTCAAGAGCCCTTTCCGTCACCGATTTCACTTCCTCGGTGTGTTCTTCTGTTTCTTCTTTGGGAGTGTTTTTTGCTTTCATTAATTCTTCCTTTTCTTTTGGTTTCTGGGTTTCAAATGTGTAAGTTCTTATTAACTGATGAAATCTTGAGATGCAGGAATGGTGTGAGAAACAATTCGAGTTTCATCTCCGGTTTGGCAAGCGAAGAGCCAATAAAGCTATGAAAGCAGGAAGTGCTCGCCATCTGAAGCTGGAGGAGGAGGCATGTCTTTTCACTTTTAGTTAATCGGTATCTTCTGTTCATTTTGATGCAATTACGTGATCCTGCATTAATTTTCTGTGCAGGTTGTTAAGAAAGTAAAAGTTACTGTCGAATCATATGAAGATCAATGGGCTTTGAAGTTTCTGAATTTCATAACTGGTGTAAATCAATTGCTGTTTGATGGGCTAACACGTGAGCTCACATTGTAAGTTTCAGTGTTCTTAGTAAATTTTGCTTACGGTTTAGAGTTTTTTGATAGAGGATGGAATTTATATCGTTTGATAAATATACATTTTTGTTTCATGCAAATATTTGGTTTGATTACAATGAATCCTCATGGAAAGATAGCAAATTGTTTGTTGAGTTCATCATCCAAGGTTTCAGATCACTCATGTTCAATCTGGCAAGTCTTTTTCCAAAATACTGATGGGAAAATACATTCTTTACAATAGGTATCCTGATAATTTCAAATGTTACTGCAAATGAGAGATTGTGGAGGAAAGGAGTTCCCTAAGGTTGTCTCAATTGATGCAATTGAACATCTGACATGCTTCTAGGCCATCAAATGCTAACTTGTATGATAAGTGAAAGCATCTAATAGGGCTTGGCTGCCTACCTCAAGTATTGCAATTTTAACTCGCTGGCCAGTCTCTTCATGCAAAAGAATTACCAGAAGATGGTAGTGTTTCTTAGTCCAGCCTTCTAAAACCTCACTTGCTAGGAGTATAGTTGGACAAAAGCCTCTATTATTAATCAAACAAAAATGAAGTGCACCGATTCCCGTTGGCATCAATTGGATTGGTCAACCATTAGTTGTTGAGAGTAGAAGCATATTGTATCATCATTATGGTTGGTAATGGATTTCTTTTCACTCACAATGTCAGAATAGGCTTTGCAGAAGGTGTCCCCTTGGTGGGAAAAGTTGATGAAATTCGGATGCCTGAAGGGGAAGTTGATAAGAACCCAGTGTTCGTGGACACTAAAACACGAGTTAGAGATATCCTTCCTACTGAACCTCAGAGGAGAAACTCAAGGTATTCAAATTGGACTGCTGTTACTCTAACCAAAGCTGAAGCTGTAATCTTTGTTTCATTACATGTTGAAATGCTTGATCTTACATTTCTTGAGAAAAAGTTTGTACAGAATTATGTGTCGAGTTTGAAGTATGATGAACATGTACAAATGAGTTTTAGTAACTGCATACTTCTTTGGCAGGCTACAGTTAATGGTATACAAGTATTTATGGGACAGCTTAGTGGCTGGTAATTTTCAAGCCAGAAAGTTTTTTGATTACTTCAACCTGAATCCTTACCATATCTTAACTGAAGAAATCAGAGAGAACTTTGCTAAAGCAGGTCTCCAGGCAAAGGTAATTCGTTCTTCTTTATTACTACTTCGTACAATCTGTAAAGCCACTATAATTTCTACACGATTTTATATTTTATCTAAACACTATACAATCATTTCAAGTTTGGCACTTATGTGAATTTTCTGCTTTCCTTAACTGGTGATGATTAATTTGAAAACTCTATGCAAATAGAATTGACATGAAATTGTAGAGATTAAGAAACATGAAGGCTTTTCGTTTCATTATTCACTTTGAAGACCTCGCTTTTTAAAGAAGTTTTGTACTTTGCCTGCTGTTTGCAGACCCTTGATGACATAATAAGGTTCTATGTCAATACATTTGGTATGCTGCCTCCAGCTGATAACCAGTTGTTATTAAGGTGAGTGGAAAATTATGCTTGGTTCATCTTTACTCCCTGTTTTCTGCTTTGTTGATATAGCAGGAAACAAATATTGTTTAGGAGACCGGGAACTTAATGTTACTCTCAGAAATCATCTATTGGATTTTTTTTTCTTTTTTTTTTTTCCAAAAAAAATTATAGATATGAGTTCCAGAAAGACAACTCTATCATAGGCGAAGATCAATTCATGTATGATCCTGATTGGCTAGAGAGTCAAATTCAAGGAAGTTTTCAATTCTGGAGAGGTGAAAGAGAAGCCTATTATGCAGCAGAGGAAGAGCGCTGGAAATGCCGGTATTGTCAATTTGCTTCCGTTTGCCCAATAAACGCTAACTCTGAAACTAGTTCAAACAAGGCAGAGACCAGCGAGGATATCGTTGGTCCAGGTCCAAGCACTCCAAATTAGATGGAGATAGAGATATTGTTCCTTACACATTGTCTTAGATGGGGCATCCTGAATATGTATGACACCATTACTTGATGACTTCCAAGCTCCTGCCAAGAGGCAAGATTTGTTTGTAAAAATGCTTCTCATGTATCGTAGGTGAAGCCCAGAATTATGCTGGCTATTATTATCCATTTTCTTTGGGAATTGGGATTAAAACTAGTGTTTTCTTTTAGTAGGAAGGGGCTAAAGGTGGTTAAGTTGCATTGTAGTAGTGGATGCATTTGTTCTAATTTGTAAACATTTTGAACTATTGTTGTAATTAAGATCAATCTTTAAATGCCCGGAAGCGAGATTGGGTGTCGAACCACGGATGAGATTAGTCTGGCTTGTCGAGCTAGGATACTCATTAGTATAAAAAAAAAAAACATTATTATCCATATTTCAAAGAAGGAAACTCTTTCAACTGTCTAGTTATAAGTACCATTCTATCTAATCTCAAGATGAGACAGTTCAAAAAAAAATAAAAATCAAGATGGGAAGAGCTTCCTCTCTTTTTCTATCTTACCCCTCCAATTTCCTATTACATGCTTAAAAATTAGCAAGCAATTTAGTGTTTTTTTTAATCATAAAACACTCCAACTTTGTTATATGGTCCAAAATATTTTTGTACCATGACTTATATTTTATTTTTTCTTCCGCACTATCGTATTCTATGGTTACAATTCGGCCGATATGTTAGGCAAACATAACGGTCCAGACATATAAAGACATGATATAGAGGTTGGCATGCTTGATCCCTAGGTAGTATAGCGT
>JAKUCV010001756.1:70186-157111 GCA_028386065.3 Turnera subulata | reverse complement strand
GATACGTACCTGACGACTATTAAGGCCATGGATATCACTTCCTCCAGTCTCCAAATCAAATGAATCTTTTGGTTGGATTCTGGAATTCTCATAATTCCCATCTTCTTCTTCTATCTCTGCATGTGACCCGTCTTCTTGTTTTGAATTGCCACTGTTATGCTCCATTGTAACAAAATCACTTCGCTCCCTTAGCCTAACCCTCTTCTCTTATATTGAAAAACTTGTGTGGTTCAGCAGGAAGCTTCCTTTAGACTGTAAATGGCACAAAAATGATATTTAGATTCTACAAGGGAAACCAGCTGGAGGAAAATACAGGCGTAGCCGTGTAGTATTCGTGTGTCAACTTACTAGTTTAGGCTTGATATAATTCTCCTTTTGTTTTCATTTCTGATCCCAATTTACCAAAAGATCGATCAAATTTATTTGGAGACAATCTACCCTCAGGATTTGGTTTGGACCTAAGTGGATGCATGCACCGCATTTATTTAAATAACAAAATGGATAAATACAGTGATTCCATTAAAAGAAGAATGACGTTATTGGTTACAAGTTTGCGTTGGAAGAATGAAGCCATGAAAACAATAAAAGCTTATGGCCTTAATTTGCTTTGAAATGAAAAGTTTGCTGGAATTTTTTTTGGTCGAAAAAAAAAGTTTGTTGGAATTGACGCGTTATTTCACACTTGCAATGAATACAATGCTCTTTAAACCTAACACTAGTATACTTATTTTTAAAATTTGAAACGGTCATGCATCAATCACGATTCACATGTATTGATAGAGTTCTAACTGGATTAGACTGGCTAGTGCAAGTTGAAGATTTAAATCCCTGGATGCATGTATTACACTCTAAGTTCGTTGCAAGGTACATGTCAACATAAAATAATATATTTATAAGATAAAATAATAATAAATGACAAAAATAAAAAATTTTAATTAATAGTAGGGAAAAAAAAAAACCTTCTTGTCTAAGGAGGCGAGGATGAGGATGTTATAATCCATCACCCTCTTTATGGCCACCTCCGTACAGGAAGACTCGAACTCGAAAACTCCGCTTAAATCCCGCCTTTTTTTTAATGGTAAGCTTTCTTACTTTTGCCAAAATCCAAACCCTCCGTTTATATATAGTCACTATGACATAATTTCTAAGAGTTTTTTAAAAAACAAACTAATTGCATGCATTGTGTATTTAACCTAATTGTGTGTAGTTAGGTTAGCCACATCCTTGCAACACAACACACGCCAAAAACATGGAGGGCTAGCGGAAACAATTCAGGGGATTTTCACCTCCCCTTCTCCGAGAATTGTTTCGTATAACATTTTCTAACATGCCAAAAAAAAAAAGAAATTGTAATGAATGGCAAAGCCCTCAAAGTTATAGAGAGAATCTGAATGTCGGGGCTTGTTCTAATGGAGAGAAAGCTGAATTTCTTGGTGATGGCCAGTGAATGATGCAATTAATTAAGACCACATTGCTTCTTTCCTTTTTCAGTCCTATTACAAAGGATATATACTCGGCCTCAGTACGAGAAATCATCCGTTGTGTAGTGAATTTCATTTGTTTGGTTTTTCTAGGGAAAGATATAGATTTTCTTTTAGATATGAAGTTTCAAATCTGTCTGTACTTCAAATTTGATTAGATAAAATTCCACTGTCTCCTTAAATATAATTGCAAATTATGGTTGGACAATTAAAACATAGATTATAAGTGATAAGGATGTGGCTCAAATGTCTTGCAAGAGTTAGAACAAGATACTCCGTTTTGACTGTTAGTGTTAGGTCATGTTTCCCTTATATATGATGATGACTGTTACTGTTCCTAGCTACCATGTAAGAAGTACAAACAGATTTGAAAAAACGATCGGGCAAGCTTAATTGGATAGCGTCTTTGTATCTATGTGTGGTTCGTGGCCTGGGTAATACTAACACGGACAGTGATGGAGTTTTACTTTATTTGGAAGCCTCAAAGTAGTATTTAGAATAAAGCTTACCAATATTATATGCTTATCGTGTGGTTTCTTTTTTTTTTTTTTTTAGTTTTTACCCTATCAAGCTCTGCATTGTAACCCACATTTTTTTTTTAACCAAAGAAAGGAGTGAGACAATATTCATTCCTAATTTTCATTTCCCCCATGAATTGATGAACTAATGTTTTGGACAAATAAAATGTAACTACTGGGGTTCTTATTATGGGTATTTTCTGGGCTGGGGAATGCTCGGCTTGACACCGTGGTTGTTGAACCGGCCGAACCGGAGTAACCGAAAGCCATGCTGCGTTAAAAGCCCGCCCTTTCCAGACCAGGTCTTTGGGTATAACAACCTGGCGTCCTGGCCGACTCTGGGCAAGTTTTCAGGTTTTTTTGAATCCGGAGCCGCTTTTAGAAACCAGGCTGTTATTGGGCCGTAACACATTGGTCTTGATCTTAAATCCCAATGACATGTTAGGCCATCTTAAACCATTAACATTTCTTGCAGCATGCGAAGAAAATAATACTAATACTTTTTTTAATGAAAAGAAAGAACATTAAATTGTAAGGAGAAATGCGCCGCTAGATGCGCGATCACCGTGTGTTTTTTTTTCTTACATATACTATTATAATAATACTATTTGTCACTACATACATCATTCCTGAAAATTTCAAGAATGATGTAACATCCTATGTGTTAAATAATAAAATTTTAATGATTTGGTGATTAGATATATATATTTCCTTTTAAATTCTGTTTTATAAAATTAAAAAAACCTAATGATTTGGGGGGTTGGCGGGGGCGGGGCAGAGGAACAAATTAAGGTAAAAGGAATATCTCATGAAACAATGCCATCATGCATTTTTTTTTTTTGTCTCTCATCATCTTTGTGAGTTCGTTTTAGGAAGAAAAAGAAATGTCACAATAATGATCTAACATAGATTATTTATTCATTTCTTTTTTCTCCAAAATGTATATAGGTTTAGAAGAATATTTGAAATTTTTACAATAATTTTTTTTTGAGATTTCATGATTTTAATAAAGAAATCAATGTGCATGACAATGAGCATATACTAGAACTTCAAAATTATCGACAAATTTAAATAATTATATGTAACAGCCCGGGTAAAAATTTGGTATTTTTACCGGGACTGTAAAAGTCTTTTTACAGTGATTTACCGAATGAATTAATCTTGGGTAATTAATTCAAGGTAAATCGAGCGTCGTTTTTCCAAACTGAGGTTTCTCCCGCGCTCGGGATTTTTCTGTGGATTTTTCAGACTTAAGTTGGTATTTTTCGGGTCCCGAAATCCTCAGAAAAATCACACCGGAAAATAACTAAGGGGGTATCAGTTATTTTCTGGTCCGGTCTGGACACGACTTACCTGCATGATTGAGTTGGGCGCCGCCTCCTCCCTGTGACACATGTGACCGCTTTACCCTGTGATGCTCGTGCACCTCGTTCTTTTTCCTGCTTGATGAAGCCATCTCCCTGCACCACCTGCACACACCACCATTATTTCTTCTTCTTCCTGCCAAATTCTTCACCTTGCAACATGAAACCAATTCTGTGAAAAAAAAAAGAAACGAAAAAGGGAGAGAAACCAGAAAAAGAGAGAAAAGAAAGAAAAAAAAAAGAGATGAAAAAAAGAGAAGCAACACATACCGATACCACCGTGACCCGCCCTTTCACGGTACAGCGCCGCCATCTCCTCCTCCACGTGCGTTGCCGTTCGCTGTTGCTGCAAGCCAAGCCACCGCACGCATCACCACCCCCGTCGTCGCCTCCCTCTCGCCGTCGCCATCTTGACGCCACCTTCGCCATCTGATTCCGTCGTTGGACGCGTCGTACACGGCTGTGAACCCGACGGGCTGCACCTCCTCCGTGCCGCTCGTCGCCACCACAGCAGGCCACGCCAACAGCTGTCGCCTCGTCGTGCCTCCCTTGCGTCGCCTCTGCCACCGTCGTCACGCCGACTCCTTCCCGATCTGCTCGCGTGCCGCCGCCGTCGAGCTTGTTGAAGGTTTTGATGTCGGGCAATTTCTCGAGGAACCGGCTTTGGACCGGTTGATGTTTTCAGAGTTGAGTAATCATCGGCTAAGGTAAGGATGGATAACCTTGGATATGTGCCCCTAATGTTGTGTGTGTATTTTTGTTGTTTGATTGAACTGCTGAGATGTTTATCGATTGTTGTTTGTTTGCCATGGATGTTGTTGTTGATGATGCTGGTTTGTGTTGTTGGATTGTGGATATTGTGAGTAATCATTGAACTGTTAATTGTGAATAATTGGTATTATGAAATGTTGATGGTTTAGTCTGTGGATTAACCTGTGGTAATGATAAGTTGAATAACTTGAGAAAATGAATATTGGAAATTGAGATGATATATATATTATTGTTGGATATTTGATGATACGGATTTGTTGATGTCGGTTCTGTGTGTGATTCTTTGTTATTGTTCTGCTTGATTGAATTGTTGTGTTGACTGTTATTGGTTTATTGGATACTGTGTTGTGATTGACGTTGGATTGTGAGTAATTGATGCTATGAAACTGTTGACGGATTAGTCTGTGGTATAACTTGAGTTAATAGGAAGTTGGATAATTGTTGACTGTTATGGATATTGTGATTGTTGTCGGTGGACTGTGTTGTGATTGGATAATTGGAATAAATTATGAAATGGATAATTGGGAAAAAGAAAATGGAAATTGGAAATTGATTTGAGATGATGATTTAATTGTCACGTGGTAAGTAGAGGTACAACCGGATGGTTTGAGGCTGTTTTGTTGTAACGACCCGGGTAAAATTTTTGAGATTTTACCGAGTCGTTTTAACTCTTACGACGGTAAATAAAATTTTATCGTTGTAATTCGAGAATTCTACCGCACCGAATTTTCCGAAGTTAAGCCCTCATTGGCTTGAAGCAAAACTAGCGGCTCCTATATGCTACAAAGCCTCATAGGAGCAATTGGCTCGGAGCCTTAAGGATTCCGAGGGTTACCTAGAACTTCCGAGAATTCTACACGGCTAACCGAGCTTCGGTTTCCAATTCCGAGACTTCCACGACGCTCAGAAGAATTAATCAGATTTTCCGAGCCTAAGTTTTATTTTCGGGGCTGGGACGAATTTTGGAAAGACGAAAATGCCCTTGTGGCGTAAACGGATCAAAGAATGAACGTGAGGGTATTTTGGTCTTTTTCCGAACCAATAATGCTGCCGACACCGAGTCGTAATTTTTCTCTCTCCCGGGCTAACTCTTCCTCTCTCCCGTTTCTTTCTTCTTTCTAATTTTTCTACTCTCTTTCTTTTCCCTATCTTTTCCTATCTTTTCTTTTAATTTTCTCCTTTCCCCTCTTCTTTTCTTTTTCTCTTCCTTGTTCTTTCTTTTCATTATCTTCTTCTCCTTCACTACCGGCTACCCACCCACCATCTTCTCCACTTTCTTTCTTTAATTTATCTCTTCCCTTCCACTATCTCCTTTTCTTCTTTTCTTTAACTTATCCCCTTCCTCTCCCCTTCACCGAATTCTTCACGCCTCTCCTGCAACCCTCCCCTCCCCAACTTTCTTTCTTTTCCATCTTCTTCTCCATACCTTTTCTTCCCTTCTCTTCACTTGTTTTCAATCATTCCTCTCTCTCTGCCTTCCCCTCCACCAACCTCTGCTCTCTCGTCCTCGCCCTACCCCCTTCGATTTTTCCTCTTCCCTGCTCCCTCAACATCATCCCCTTCCTTCACCAACCCGGCACCACCACTGCCCACCATTGCCGCCGCCCCAGTCTTCCCCCACTTCCTTCTTCCTCTTCTCCTTCCATGAGCCGCCGGACCCGAGACCGCTTCCACCAATTCCTCTTCGCCTCTTCCTCCTCCTTCCTTCAATTCGCCGCGGCCAGCCCCACTCTGCACCTCCTCTGCCTGCAGCTAGACAAGCCGCCCATCGCTCCAATGCCGCCGTTGCAGAGGACCGCCACCAGCCGATCCGGGCACGCACCACTGTGAAGGAGTAGAGCTTGCCGCCGGCGGAGCAACAAGCCGGGACCCAGGAGGACGTGAACGCGACTGAACCGCCTCCGATCCATCACCGCCGTCAGCCACCGCGTGGTTGTGTGGAAGGTGAAGGTGGATGGGCGATGGTAAGTTGTTGTGGTGTTGTTGACGACATGGTGCAGTGGGCAGTGGAGATACTGCTCCTGGGAATGATATGTTGATCGTGGACTGTGTGTTGGTTGTCGTTTGGGTGTTGTTGGTGGTTGGAGTAAGCATGAACAGTAGTAGAGAAGTGAAGTTTCTGGACTGCGTGAACAGTAACCGCCGGAATCCGGCGAGGTTCCAGTGACTCGGGAAATTTTTCGGCAAGCTCGGAACGAACCTTTGGGAATATCAAGGCTTAACCGGATACCAGCTTCCGAGGAGTATCAGGTGAGGTTGCATACACGTCATTCCACCCGTGATAACCGGGATGGTTGGTCTTGGAACTACATAGGTTCCACTGCATCTTATGGTTATTGTTGTTGATAATTTTGTGATATTTGTTGATAATTATTGTGAGAGTAGATTTCCTTTGATATGTGCCGAATTACTTGTGTGCTTTGTTGTTATTGAAGTGCTGAGATTTTCACTGTTGGATATTTGATTGCCGTGATTATTGCTGTTGAGATTTCCGACTGTAATATTGAATCTCTGAATGTTGTGTTGTGATTGTTGTTGGACTATTGAACATGGAAAATTGATAATGGATATTGGAAATGGAAATTGGATAATTGGAAATTGTATGGACGACTTTAATGTCACTTGGAAAGTAGTGGTCTGACTCGATGGGTAAAGACTGTTTTGTGGTGGCCTTGACCTGGGTTCTTGTGGAAGCATGTCTATGCTTGGGATGTCTATCCCGTTGATTTATTTGGGATGTCTATCCCGTTGATTTATTTGGGATGTCTATCCCTGGGCTCTCTTGATTTTGGTCTGGCACCCGAAATATGTTGATATCCAGGTCTGACCCCTAGCTTGTCCAGTGACAGGGCCCAGAAGATAAAATTGGTAATAGGAATAATTAAGCATTCTTTTTGTAACGCCCCGATTTTTCGTTAATTAATTTTTATGGAATTTTCAAATTTTTGGAATTTAAATTCCAACTTTACCCTTGAAGAATTTCCGGGATTTTTGGTCAAGAAGATTGCTATTAATTTCTTCTTCTTTTCTTTGGAAATATTAAATTGGATTAAACTTGAAAATAAAACAAAGTAGACATTCCCTTAAGAATAAAATTTGCGTTTAGGTATGGAACACAAGTGTTGAAGTAGTATTGATCAATACTACGTAGTTTTGGGTGTGTCAAGGCATAAAACTCATAGGGAGCTTGCGTTTTGACTAGCTAGAGAAGTGCATTGACCTGAGGAGCTGGGAAAGGCAAAACGACGCCGTTTTGCTAGCCAAAACGACGCCGTTTTATGCCTGGCCGAACCCTAGGTTTTACCTTGGATATAAATTCTTTCTTTTCCCTCTCTCTCCTCACTTCCCCTCACTTTTCTTTTCTTCTTCTCTCCCGAGCCGGCGGTGCTTCCTCCCTTCGTTTTCTTTGCTTTCTCTTACTTTCTTCTTCTTCCGCTGACGAGGAGCCGCCGTCTCCTTCATCTCTTCCTTCCTCCTCTCCTCGTGCTGCCGCCCTGCTCACCAAGCGAAGTCGCCGCCGCCGAGGGTCGTCGAGTTCTCCATCTTCACGTCGATGCCGTTGTTGTTGCAGGAGCAAGCTCGGGCTTGTGCGAGGCGACGGCGGTTCGCGACGGGTTCCTATGCTCGGACCTGGGGAGGCGACGAGGTTGCTCCGTCGCTGCTCCTCGCTGCCACCGCCGTCCTCTGTCGGGTAAGCTGCCACTTCTGTTTCTTTTCTCTTTTCCCTTCCTCTAATTTCTTCTCCACTCTTCTTTGTTCTCTGTGTCGTGCTGGGGTGTTTCACTTGGTAGCGGAGCAGGCGTTAGATCCTTGGGGATGTTCTGAGGTGTTTTGTGATCCTTTGTGCATAAGTCTGCTCCTTTTGGGTCATCTATTGCATTGTCATATGCATTCATGTAGTGAGTCGTACTATGGATCCGGTGGAGGACACGCACCTGCTGTGGGTCGGAGCGACCCGGTATTGTCATTGAAATGAGATGTTTATCTTTACAGCTTAGGCTGTTGTAAGGCTTACTTTGTGGAATATCCACTGCTTAATCGGAGTCGGTGGAGACTCTTGAGTCTTTACTTAAGCTTTTGTGTCGGTGTGAGGACACCGTTGATGCTTTTTCCTGTGTTGTCGCTGGAAGGGATTTTCCTTGGCAACATGTTTGATAGTTCCTGAAAAGGAACTGGCCAATACTAGTAAGAACCATCGGTTTGTAGTTGGATGTTGCATCTGTTAGGAGATGATCTGATATGATGCCTATGGATATGATTCCTGTAATCTTGATGATCATGGTATTTGTGGTTGATTATCTGAGTTTAAGGACTTGAATTTACTGGTGAATTATTATATGGTTAAATTTTGTTTGGAGTTCGAGCTGCTAATTGTTGATAAAATTTGAGTTTGATTTAATGGTATATTTGGAGAGTTATCTGTCAATTATGCTTAAAGAGTTTGAGGTTGATCTAGTAGTATATCCGGAAAAAAGTCTTTTAATGATACTCGAGATATCTAACCTTGTTGGAATTTGAGACATTAATGGTGATAGCTATTGGAAAGTTTTGATCATGAATTTTTGTTGAGGTTATAGTTCTTATACTGAGGGATGTTGGTAGTTTGTTTGTATTGAGGTTTGATTTTGAGGTGATCTCGGGGATTGTGATTCAGTTACTAGGTTGTTAGTTATGTGACAAAAGATGCTTTGATGTTTTAATTCCTTTATAAAGAAGCTTTGGAGTCGGTGCTAAGTGTGACTTGAGGAGTAGAATATAAGCATGAGTATGAGTTACAAAAGAATGTTTGGGTCTTGAGGAGTCTGAGTTTTGGAATTATAATTGTGATATTCCGGTGACGATTCGTTTTTAGTGCCTAGGGTATGATCCGGGATATATATGAGTTTGGTTGAATTGGTGTGTGATAGATTAAATACATTGGAGCTTAGATCATGAAGTTGATTATGGACTTTTGGTTTTGAGGAATTCACATTGGGAGTGATGATCTTGTACGTAGGTAACAATTTGAGATTTTGTTATTTGAGGATGTGCTTACTGGATTAGAGGTCTGGATATATTTGGTTGGGTAATGATAAATGGAGTTATTTATGGATTCTGGTATTATCAGTGGTGATGATGATTGAATAAAACTCTTGGATTAGTGCTTTGATCTTATGCTCTACGGATCATGTTTGACAAAAGTCCACGATTGACTTAGTATATAGGAGTTCTTGTTTGGGAATATGTTTGATGGTCAGGATGGTTCTACTTGGTAGTTTTGGCCAACGGTATTTTGATACCGGGTGACACTGTTTGTGTCAGTTAAGCACTTGGTTGCTTGACTTCTCTTGAAATTTCGAGGACGAAATTTTGTTAAGTGGGGTAGAACTGTAACGCCCCGATTTTTCGTTAATTAATTCTTATGGAATTTTCAATTTTTTGGAATTTAAATTCCAACTTTACCCTTGAAGAATTTCCGGGATTTTTGGTCAAGAAGATTGCTATTAATTTCTTCTTCTTTTCTTTGGAAATATTAAATTGGATTAAACTTGAAAATAAAACAAAGTAGACATTCCCTTAAGAATAAAATTTGCGTTTAGGTATGGAACACAAGTGTTGAAGTAGTATTGATCAATACTACGTAGTTTTGGGTGTGTCAAGGCATAAAACTCATAGGGAGCTTGCGTTTTGACTAGCTAGAGAAGTGCATTGACCTGAGGAGCTGGGAAAGGCAAAACGACGCCGTTTTGCTAGCCAAAACGACGCCGTTTTATGCCTGGCCGAACCCTAGGTTTTACCTTGGATATAAATTCTTTCTTTTCCCTCTCTCTCCTCACTTCCCCTCACTTTTCTTTTCTTCTTCTCTCCCGAGCCGGCGGTGCTTCCTTCCTTCGTTTTCTTTGCTTTCTCTTGCTTTCTTCTTCTTCCGCTGACGAGGAGCCGCCGTCTCCTTCATCTCTTCCTTCCTCCTCTCCTCGTGCTGCCGCCCTGCTCACCAAGCGAAGTCGCCGCCGCCGAGGGTCGTCGAGTTCTCCATCTTCACGTCGATGCCGTTGTTGTTGCAGGAGCAAGCTCGGGCTTGTGCGAGGCGACGGTGGTTCGCGACGGGTTCCTATGCTCGGACCTGGGGAGGCGACGAGGTTGCTCCGTCGCTGCTCCTCGCTGCCACCGCCGTCCTCTGTCGGGTAAGCTGCCACTTCTGTTTCTTTTCTCTTTTCCCTTCCTCTAATTTCTTCTCCACTCTTCTTTGTTCTCTGTGTCGTGCTGGGGTGTTTCACTTTTGGCCTTGGCTCAACTTTGATTGAAATGTGATTTTGCTTTGTTGAGCTGTGATATGTTATGTTTTTATGCATGCTGTCGCATGATCGTACCTTGGAAGGTTGTCAGTATAGTCGGTTGACCGTGATCGGCATAGGTTGCTGGTTCGCGGGTGTTGTTGTTGTCGTTGGTCTTGTGTAGTCTATTGTTGCTGACATCGGTTGCCAGTTGTCCTTTGTTTATTGTCGGTTCTTTTGATAATTGTCGGGTAAGTATCACTTGTCATCTTTGATAGGATAATGATATATGTTGTCAGCTGTGGTCGACGGTTGGTTGATTGTTATTTCTAAGGGTATGTCGATACCCAGAGATCGGGATTAATAAGAATTGTTGTTGATATGGCTACGAGTTGCTGTGGTGACTGCTGTTACCGTGTTGTGTTGTGATTCTACCCGGGGACCGGTTTGTGATGTTGATTGGGTAAGGTCCGTGCAGGTTGTCGGCTACTCAGTGAGCGAGGCTCACGTGATTTGAGTTTGTTTTGGTACCGGGTTAGATGATCGGCAAGCATAGTAACAGGATGCTACCATGCGATGAGGAACCTCTGTTGAGTATAGTCTGTCAGGACTAGAGAATGTACTTTATAGTCTGTTGAGACTGGGTTGGATACCCAATACGTAGTCGAGTTGAGGTATCCTGGTCGGGCACTGGTGTATGGTACAGTCAGTACTAGATGGTTAGTGCATTGCATAGTCGATGGGGTGGACATTTGCATAGTCTACATTGTACTTTGGCAATATTGTTGTGTGTGTTGTTCACTACTCGTATGCCGTATTGATGTGTTCTTGACTGTTATGTATATGCTATGTTTTTCATCATAGGTTATGTGTCGGTGAGATTATGGAGAAACTCACCCCTCACCTGCCCCATCGGCAAGCTTCGTTGTTCTTTATGCAGGTATGCATCATGGCAGGCTGCGGCATCTCCTCTGACGGATCTGGATCCATAGTTTTGCATTGAGTCAATTCATGCTTTTGCTGTGATTATTAAAAGTTGCTTCCGCTGTGCTATTATTGTTATTGTACCCGATACCGGGCGTTAGTCTATTGTTGTTGGGCCGATGGGCCGATTTTCTGTTGTATTACACAGTTTGTGCCACGTGTCGGCACTGTTGTTGGTAATTACTGTTAGTCGGGTAAAATTTAGGTCGGGGTGTTTCATTTGTGGTGGCCATGATCTGGGTTACTTGTGATGGGCATGTTGATGCCGGTTTGATTGGGATGTTGATCCCTGAGATTGTGATTGGGGTGTTGATCCCTGAGATTGTTATTGGGATGTTGATCCCTGAGATTTGTTTTTGGGATGTTGATCCCGGGTTCTTTTTGATCTGGCACCAGGAACAGGTTGATAACCTGGTACGAACTTAACTTATCCATGACGGGGGCCAGAAAGATAAAATTGGAATAATAATAAAGTCTTTGGTATGTTTGGGACGAGTCTTTGGGTTTGGTCTGTCTTGTGCGGTATTGTCTTTGGTATGGTTTGTGACTGTTGTCTGTATTACCTTCTTTGAAGTATTATGGTTGCCTGCATATCTCTATTTATCCTTGGTTGGTGAGCACTTCGGACTCACCCCTCACCTGCGGGCTTTCATCCCGTAGGTTGAGTCATTTGTGGTTCAGGTATGAAGCATTCCAGACAGGCTGCGGCGTTATCCCTCGGACAGGACTCGGATCCATTAGTTTGCATCTGTGTTGCATACAGTGTCTTTGTGAGTTTTTAAGTCTTCCGCTATGCTGTTTATTGCTATCGTTGGCCCATTGGGCCGGTTGAGTTATTATTGATGATCCCGGATTCGGGTGATATGTATTGATGTTGGGCCGAAGGGCCAGATTTCAGGTGTTTATATTTTGGGCTGTTGAGTCAGTTCTCTGTTGATTACACTGTATGCTGGGCTTTGTTTGGTTGAGTCGTTACAGTTCCGGCACGTGTTTACTATGTACGGTAAATACGGGTCGGGGCATTTCATTATATCTTAGGATGAGAGGTATTGGTAATGCAATTTTTATTTTTAGTAACAAAATAAGAATGTCACCTTATTGGTTTTGTTGGGTACTTTTATGTAGCTTCATAAAAAATTCATTAATTATGAGCATCTGAAGATTTTGTGGATGATAATAATTGATTCCAAATGTAAAATTAATAACTTATATAATTTTTTTAAAAAAATAATAATTTTTTACTAACTTGACCCTTAAACTATTTTTTTAGGTTATTTGTTCAAATGTCCCAATGAAAAAGAAGCCTGGATTGTTATTGTAGTCGGTTTGGAAGATATCATTAGAAGACATATATACTTGGGTTCTATTTGTATACTTGATGGACTTTGGCATATTTTAATCAAATCTTTGCATGGAATTAAATTAAAGTTTTTGTTGATCTAGAAAACTGGATGGAATGAAAAATAAAGGAAATGATATTAATTATTAGGGAATATCATATTTGATTGATTTAGAAAAATGAAAATAGGAGAAAAAAGAAATAATATTAAATAAATTAAGCATTCAGGACTCGGAGATCCATACCTTCTTTCTTGTGATTTTACGGTTATCTTAAGGAAATCAAACAAAAATTCCGAGACAAAATACCATAAAATAAAAGAACATAGATAATATTTGAGAAATTGAAAGGGTGAAAAGATAAAAAAAAAAGAAAATTAAAACCTTTTATAAAGTCTTGTGTCGTCCAAATAATTGGATATATTGTGTGAAATAACTCTCTTTAATCATAGTCTCAAAACAAAGTATAGAATCATTTAAGACAAGTGTATTATGCCGCCAAATACCATTACTATACTTTGACTAACTACTAAGCCAGATAATTTAAAGCACGACAACGCATATATAGTAGTTTCTTCCAAAATACTGTGTTTGGTTTGGTTAGATAAAATAATAGGTTAAGACTTAAAATAACCACCAAATAATTAAACAGCCAGCTGCATCATCACTGCTTGTCGTTTACCCAGTTTTTACTTTGCACCTCTCCCTCCTACTCCCTTCTCTACTACACACGATTCCTCTCTCCTTTTTTACTTATGACGCCATGCATCCATAATCGCGAAAGGTGATAGCTTTCACAATAATTATATTCTTTTTCCTTTTAAATAACTACAGAATACAGATAGATAGCTTCCAGTTATTTAAAAGAAAAAAATAAACGAAGAAAAGAAAATAAGATACTTATATTAGAATGAAAAGAAAAAAAAAAAACAGAGAATAATAGAAGATCCAAGACCCTGAGAGCAGAGAGGCCACATCTTCTACCTCTTTCAAATCAATGACCTGTCGTACCTCTTCTTCTTTCTTCTCTTCTTCCTTCTTCTCCATCCACAACTTCTAGGGTTTGATTCTTCTTCGAATCAGGTCATTTCTCTCTCTGTCTCTTCTTCTCTCTCCATTATAACGTTCGCATATACATACCAATTTGTGCTCGTAGTACAAACACAGGTAACGTTTTCTGCGTTTGTGTAGCACGCCACGTGTCTCGATCTCGTCGCTTTTCGTCATTTCTGAGCTTTCTAGATGCGTTGTTTTGCCATGAACACGTGACGGATTGCGTTCGTGTTAAGCTTTATTGAGGCCCGGTTGCTTCTGATTCGAGAGTACTTGCTTTTGTTTTTTCGGTTATTGGGGAAATCAGTTGGAAAATGAAGATAAATTGTGTTGGAGAAGCTTCTCGCATCTTGATTGCTTACTTTTCGGATCGTTTTTGGTGCGTTTTCGGGTAGATTATTGAGGCTTTAGAACTTGCCGGGGAATTGTTGTGGAGCATCTGATTTAGCTAGGGATTGACGTTTTTTGTGGGGGCTTTGACAAATCGTTTGCATTTCTTATTTGAAGTATTACCTATGTGTCCCTGATTAGGAATTTGGTTTGTTTTGGTCTCTTCATGATTTGTTGTCTCTGTTAATTGTGTGCTTATGGAGTGAAATTCAAATGTGGAGTGGTTTGCAGTGATTTTTTATTGATGTTACATTGTTTTTGGTGTTCAGAGTTTGAGAATTGAGGTTTTGGCGGTATGACGATGAACGAGAGGAAGACGATAGACCTGGAGCAAGGATGGGAGTTTATGCAGAAAGGGATAACAAAGCTGAAGAACATCTTGGAAGGTCTTCCCGAGCCACAGTTCAGCTCCGAGGACTACATGATGCTTTACACGTAATCTTTGCTATATCTCGAGTTTTGCTTATGTTTTTCTTTTCTTTGCATCTTAAATATGTTACGTGACTCTCCCTTATATTTTCTTCCTGTGGTTGCTGTTTTTCTATAACTTCATGAACAGAACCATCTACAACATGTGTACACAGAAGCCCCCTCATGATTACTCTCAGCAACTGTATGACAAATACCGGGAATCCTTTGAAGATTACATTTCTTCAACAGTGAGTGACATGTATTTGTATATCTTCATCTTTACATTATATGTTGTGTAGCATTCTTTTCAATAAATTATGTTTCCAGTTATTGCTCACTGTTTGTAATTTTGGGTTTGGTGTGCCTCTACACGGGTTCTTATGGTTGTTTTTTGGTTCAGGTACTGCCATCCTTGAGAGAAAAGCATGATGAGTTTATGTTGAGAGAGCTTGTGAAAAGATGGTCGAACCATAAAGTTATGGTTAGATGGCTTTCTCGTTTCTTCCATTACCTAGATCGCTACTTTATTGCTCGGCGATCTCTTCCACCTCTCAATGAAGTTGGTCTTACTTGCTTCCGTGACCTGGTATGCAATTGCATTTAATCATAGTGCAGTCGTAGTTCTTTCCTTGATGGTATTTACGCATGCATTCTCTCTTCTGATGCTTTTTTAACCATTTCATTATAAAATTTTATTCCATTTTCAGCTTTTAAATAATCTTTTACTTTTGAGATGATACATTATATGGCGTGTCTTTTGATTCCAGGTCTACCAAGAGTTGAATGGGAAAGTGAGAGATGCAGTAATTTCTCTGGTATGGTTGATTGTCTGCGCCGGTTGAATCATGTAGATTTTTCCTAGAGAAGAGTACCTAACTTGTTTGGTTTACATCAGATTGATCAAGAGCGTGAGGGAGAGCAGATAGACCGTGCTTTGTTGAAGAACGTTTTAGATATATTTGTTGAAATTGGAATGGGGCAAATGGATTACTATGAAAACGATTTTGAAGAAGCCATGCTTAAAGATACTGCTGCCTATTATTCTCGGAAGGCGTCTAACTGGATTCTAGAAGATTCATGTCCAGATTATATGTTGAAGGTAAGCGTGATTTTTTTTTTCGGGAGCGTAGAAGCAATTGCTTGTGCCTTTCAAATTGTATAATTCATCTTCTTGTTGTATCAGGCGGAGGAGTGTCTAAAGCGTGAGAAAGATAGAGTTTCTCATTATTTGCACTCCAGTAGTGAGCCAAAGTTGCTAGAGGTTGGTGCTGATTTTATATATTTTTTTGTATATTGATTTTTTTGATGGTTGGTGATGCAGGAGAATAAGTTTCAGAATACAATAAGAGTCTAGATAGGCCTGATTAGAATAGAATTTGATGGAATGGGGATAGGAACTGCTAAAAGGGTTGAGGAATCACTCCCTGATAAAACCTCGCACTTCCACAAAGAAATTAGACACTGGTCTGCATTTTATTCATAAAACGTAGCTGTGCAGGAACTGAAGGTTGCAACACCTAAACTCCTTGCTAGACAAGAAAACTAATTACCAAAAGTAAAATCAACATAAGATAAAGATGCAAAACCTTCTCATGTATTTTCCCAGAAACCTTAGAAAGTGCAGAAATATCCCTGATGCCTCTATGACTCCTGCAGCTTGCGTTGACATACTAACAATAACTAGAAACCTAGAACGACATGATCTAGTAGCTAACTAGACATTAGAATAACGTGATACTAATAGCAAACCAGACATTAAAAATATAATCCTAGCTAATGGCACAGCAGAAAATTAGTCTTCCTTGGCTGTTTGCATCAGTTGGTCCCAGGTCTTTGAGTGGGCATTGTTTATTGGTTAAGTGGAGGTCATTATCACCTGAGAAAGAGTAACACTTGGTAAAGTGGTCAATGAGTTCGTTATTTGTTCTTTCTTTCTTTTTAATCTTTTTTCTCTTGCTAATTGTCTGTTCTTCCTATAGAAAGTTCAACACGAGTTATTGTCTGTGTTTGCAAACCAACTGCTTGAGAAAGAGCACTCTGGATGCCATGCATTGCTTAGAGATGACAAGGTACTTCTTGAATGAGCATATATCTTTTTTCTATCTAATTGTGATATTTGGATTTTGCTTGCTTGGTAATTGTGGATTTGATTTTTTTGTGGTGTTGGTTTAGGTTGAAGATTTATCAAGGATGTTTAGGCTCTTTTCTAAAATACCTCGAGGTTTGGATCCTGTCTCCAGTATCTTTAAGCAGGTCGGTACCTGGTTATATTCATCTTGCAGTTACATATAGCTGGAAATGGCATTCTTAATAAGCGACGTTCATCATATCTCTTTCTGCTTTTCTTCTTGTTTGTCCTGAGAAAATTTCTGTTTTGCAATGCAGCATGTTACTGCTGAAGGTACAGCTTTGGTCAAACAGGCTGAAGATGCTGCAAGCAACAAGAAGGTTTGTAATGTGATTTTTTCTTCTTCTTTACACTTCTTCTTTGTGGGTCTCAGAGATGTTCACTGTCCTTGACAATTCCATCCACGAATTTGTGGGCTTCTTGGAACAATTATTACAGTTTATCTCAATGGTTAAGCATGCGTTAACCGGTTCAAATTTGGGCAGCTCTTTGTGCTTAGTTATGTTCCTGTAGGCCAAGAAACTGGGTTTCTTGTTTCCATATCCTATGGTGATGAGATATTTTATGCTCATGCATGAAAATGCATCTTGGAGATTGAATGGAGTTTAGCCCTTGTATTGTTGATACTTATTCAAGTCAAGCAAGCGGTCACTCTAAAGAAGTTGAGAAATTATGCCTTCATTTGTTGAGTATTTGCTTAAGAAATCCTGTCAAACCATGCACACCTGTGGTTGTGATTAATTTGGAGATTTTATTTGGTAGCTAAATTCTGTCTTTGATCAATCTTTATTGCCTGTTTGTAGAAGTGCTTGTTGCATCCTCGCTATATTTCTTCACCACCTTATTCTGCATCCAGCTAGCAGTGATTCACTTTGATATGCTCTTCTAAACTTGTTTTTGTTATTTTCTTCTGATAAACAGGCAGACAAAAAAGATGTAGTTGGTTTGCAAGAACAGGTAATTTATTGGTTTCAACCAATAATGTTTACCGGATGCGTAGATGTGTAAAAATTTGATATTGGTGGGCTCAGGTTTTTGTGAGGAAGGTGATCGAGCTCCATGACAAATATCTGGCGTACGTCAATGACTGTTTTCAGAATCATACGCTTTTCCACAAGGTATGTCTGACATGATTATTTTTTTGTCTTGTTTTAAGAAAAGGGAATGTTTACCAAAAGAATATTTGCATACAAGTGTGATTTGGTAATAAAGAGTATCCTCCTAACTGAAGAAGTTGCAAGATATACTCATGGTATAGTGTGTTTGTACATTGTTCTTTTACAGGCACTGAAAGAGGCTTTTGAGGTCTTCTGTAACAAGGGTGTAGCTGGAAGTTCAAGTGCAGAATTACTGGCAACTTTTTGTGACAATATTCTCAAGAAAGGTGGGAGTGAGAAACTGAGTGATGAAGCGATTGAGGAAACACTGGAAAAGGTATGTTGTCATGTCATTTTAGTGTATTAAGTTCCTTACTTCTCTTTGACATATCTAAATGGGTATTTGATTGATTTGATATACAGGTGGTCAAGCTTCTTGCTTATATTAGTGACAAAGATCTCTTTGCTGAATTTTATCGGTAAACTACATTTTTTCTTATGATAGATGTTCTAATTGAGCTGTTTTACTTTTCGAAAGAAGCGTCTATGATAGACTAAGATTTCATTCTTTGTATGTACAATGGCAGGAAAAAGCTTGCTCGAAGACTTCTTTTTGACAAGAGTGCTAATGATGACCATGAAAGAAGCATTTTGACAAAGCTGAAGCAGCAATGCGGTGGTCAATTCACCTCCAAGATGGAGGGAATGGTAAGTTCCCTCAAGTAATTCCTGGATAATTATTAGTCTGGGTTGTGGTGGATGCTAAGTTGCATTCTTTCATGAAATTGATCTTCTGTTGTAGGTTACGGATTTGACGTTAGCAAGGGAAAACCAGACTAGTTTTGAGGAGTATCTGAGCAATAACCCGGATGCAAATCCTGGAATTGACTTGACTGTTACTGTTTTGACTACTGGCTTCTGGCCAAGTTACAAGTCCTTTGATTTGAACCTACCAGCTGAAATGGTAGGTCTTGGTTTTCTCTTAGCCAAAATCTCAGGGGTTTCTTGGTTGATACTGTCAAACTAACCAATAGTTGAATTTTCCCAGTCACTGATGGACTGTCTTCTGATTAATGCTTCATTAGGTCAAGTGTGTTGAGGTTTTCAAAAAATTCTATGAAATAAAGACCAAGCACCGGAAACTCACATGGATATACTCATTGGGTACTTGTAACCTTGTTGGGAAGTTTGAGCAAAAGAATGTGGAGCTGGTTGTGACAACCTATCAGGTTAGCTGAGTGTCTATGGGTATGGGGTCCTGTAAGTGTTTCTTTTAGTACTAATATATATATTTTTTTTCCTTTTAGGCTTCTGCATTATTGCTTTTCAACTCCTCAGATAGGTTGAGTTATTCAGAGATCATGACTCAATTGAACTTAACGGATGACGACGTGGTTAGATTGCTTCATTCCTTGTCATGTGCCAAGTATAAGATTCTAAACAAAGAGCCAAATACGAAAACAATATCTCCCACCGACTATTTTGAGTTCAACTCTAAGTTTACTGACAAAATGAGAAGGATCAAGGTATGTGGCAACCTCTTCGCAGCATCTATTCTCATTCAATACTATTTTTTTACGTTAAGTTAATGTATTGGGTATGTTCAATTTACAGATTCCTCTGCCTCCTTTGGATGAGAAAAAGAAAGTAATTGAAGATGTTGACAAGGATAGAAGGTATGCAATTGATGCCTCAATTGTGCGCATTATGAAGAGTAGGAAAGTGTTGGGTCATCAGCAGCTGGTTATGGAGTGTGTTGAGCAGTTGGGCCGCATGTTTAAGGTTTGTCTATCACTTATATCATTGTTTGATGATCTTTATTTTACATTTTATCCTGAATTTGATGTCAATGGTCTCTTTATGGCAATTGGAACTTCCAGCCTGATTTCAAAGCCATTAAAAAGAGGATTGAAGATTTGATTACGAGAGATTATCTCGAGAGAGACAAAGATAACCCCAATCTGTTCAGATATTTGGCATAAGGTGGCCCGGTCAGATATCCACGAATAATGACTTGGTTATACTGGCTGGTGCAAATCGTGCATCAAAAGAGAAGCTGTGCACTGCTGAGTTGTGCCAGGATATGTACAATAAAAGACTAAGTGAGTGCCTCCTTTGAAGAATGCTTAGAAGCAAACTCAGAATGCTTGTACGTTTTCCTCCAATGCCAGGCATGAATTTATTGTAGATCGTGCACCCATTATGGAGGATTGTAATATTTTTCGATAATGAGTTCCAACGTGCCAATGGGACCATCCTGTATCTTTGTCTATGCTTATTGGGTGGAAGTCGGTTGCTCAAGTTAGTTGGCCTTTGTTTAGGCTCCTTTCCTGTGTCACCAAGAGAAGGGAAAGAATGTAATCTAGTTGTATTTGCATTACGTTTTGATTGTCAGTTGTAGAAACCATCCGTATTTTGTCTTCCAATGTTGTCATCATTGCTTGTGCGATTAATGCGTTTCTGTATTCTGTAGGACGGACCAGAGAATCACCTACCTGTTGCTTAGTGTCATGAGCAAGTTACTTACTGGTTATTTGATGGTTGCCTGTATGTGCTTTAGCATAAATTAAATCATTGTGCAGCATTTTGCAAGTGCATGTCCCTTCTCTTGGTATTTCAACTTCTAATTTCTGAGATAGAGCAGAAAATTTTTGACTAACGAGTCTCAGAGCAGAAAAATTTTGAGTAACGATGAAACTGATTATTGCCGTTCCCCAGCATCTGTAATTGAAGGTTGATTTCACAAAACTGCATTTATATGAAAAGGATCATATACACCTGAAAGTGAAAGCGTATGCCCTGTATGTTGCTGGAGGATGTGGATCAAGGTAACTGTGATGTGAACTGTACCTGATCATTGTATCAATCTAGAATGCTCTTAATTATAATTTTGTGGGTGTGGCTATAAGATGTCATGGTGACACCTCTTACGAGATAGATGCAAACTACAGAGATGTGGGCGGATAAGTGCATGGTGGGCAAGGTTCGAAGAAGAAAAATAGAATAGGGACATGCAAACAAATAACATAGTGATCACTTTCATTGGAGGGTACAAATAAGTAGGCATGCTGATGTTTTTTTATCAAATGCTGATCAGTAATGATTCCTTGTTTCTGTTGATATAGATCTATGGATGTTGACTGAGCAGAATCTAGATAGAGACTACTATGTTCTGACCTCATGTTCTTGATAATGCGTACGATATTTACAGGACCGGGCTCCAAACTCATGTTCTGTAACATTATGGATGTATATTATGCAGCTTGGGATCCTGTCTGCCTGATCCTGAAGAACTAAAACGGGTATGTGATTATTCTGAATCAAAGAGGATATGTCCGAAACCGTTAAGAAACTGCAAGTTGGTAGACCATTCCCAGACTAACAAAAACAAAATCCCACATTCGACCGCAATAATCAGAGGATTTCGTAACACTTTCCCATTTCATTGCTTCCCGATGATCAAGAGGAGAGCAAAAGAATTGAGGTTTTGGTCATAATCATAACCCTCGATAAGGTTTCATATAGCTGCACTTGAAACATAGTAGTGAGTTGATCGGTTTATGTGGCCGGGTTGCAGTACACTTCAGGGAGAATGATGGGGTAAGTGAGTCACTGTGCCTTCATGCTTGCTTTTGTTTTCTACTTCATGCTTGCTTTTTGTTGTGATCAAAGCCTCACAATTCTTTCATGGAGCAATTTGGGAAAAGGTTATCTGATGCAAGCAGATACTACGTCCGAAAAGGAAAATTAGTTTTCTATTTCCGTCCATTCTGCTGCACAAAAAAAAAATTAGGTGGAAGTAAAGTGTTGCATTAAGATTCAACGAATGTGCGTGAGCTACAAAGCTAACATTCCAAATCGCACCAAATTGGAATGTGGGTGTTACAATGGAAGTGAGGAAAGCAAAACCTACGGCTGTCTTCACATTTCCCAACTCGGAAGCAAACAAGCACAATTGGTCTATGAAATGCCTTTGTCCCCTGCATACATTTTCTCTCATTCAACGGTGCCACTCATCTTAAGGCTTTGTCACTCTTCTAAAAATATGTTTATTTGTAATCATTTTGGCTTACAACTTGTCAGGTTTCTGGAGCTTGGATTTGGGACCCCATTTGCTGAGATCACATTCCTCATTACCGCCACTGCAAAAGGGAGGGTATTAAACTAGTGTAAGTGTGAAATTCGATTTCCCCACATAGCAAGTTGGGAAACTTCCAAGTCCTAGCACTTGTGTTTGTCCTTTAGTGGGTTTTCCAAAGTCTGGTCATAGAGTTCACTAGTGTCCATATTATGGCCAGAGGTCAAAAGCTGATGACTCCATTGCTGTTCAGAACTTTTCTAGTCTACTTGGAACCGACCCTTTTCTTTTTTTCTAACTTTCTTTTGCCTTTCTTGTTCTTCTTTATGGCAGAGCTATTAAATTATGTGCTCTTAACTTGTATTCCAATCGCACACGTTAATGTGGCACAAACTCTTGCTTTTTAACAGGACCCTGTCATCTCCTGTCCCTGATATGGTCAATCTAAGAATTATTCGTTCAGGAATATTGCTCTGGTGACGAAAGAGGTTTCTGTCTAGTTTACAACTTGCAGAGGCTATTTCAATGCAGTGGGTTGTGACAGGCGTCACTTGTTAGTAGTTGCAGAATGAGAAGCATTATTAATAGATATTATTCCATTCCTCACAATACAATCCATGTTTCACATATCAGAGTCCGTGCATATCAGGTTCCTGCTAAATAACCTTAAATTTGCACAGGTTTTTGGATCCAAAATTATTGCTTGTTAATCCCCTGACAAGTTTCTATTGCACTCCAAGGAAAACAAAAAGAGGAGAATTTTGCAGTACTCAGTCGTAACTTGTGAATCATGATAAGGCAGTAGGTATAAGCCAGAAAAAAAAGGTGGAAAAATAAAAGGAAAGTAGTAAAAGGGAAGCCCATAGGAATAAAAAGTTGTTTGCTGATTGTTTCCCCATGAGCTAGGGGATTGATGGAAGTGGAGATCATTTCATTTTTAGACGCAATAGCGTATGTCAAAATGTCAAAATAATGGTAATTTTCCTCCATTCCCCTCACAGACAAAGTTGATTGCATTGTCATTTTCTCTGCTAGTTCAAACTAAGACATGATTTTCTTCTCAAAGCTCATTTTTCTTGTGAGTTTAGCTGAATAATCAATCGTAACGTACTCCACTTTGTTGATTGGGCAATCATATCCAAGCTATGTCATTTTTCATAAGATCTTAGTCATTCTTTCTCCACTAACTTTAATTGCGTTGTCATCATTTCCTATTTATTATTCTTTATTTCAACATATTTCAAGTTTTCAACCCAAGACATGATGAAAGTAAACAATTTACTTGAAATGACCTACCCTCTTAACTGCCAACCAAAATTTTCTTGCTGATGGATTGCTTGTTGAGAAACAGTATTATTGTTATATTATGAACCTTAAGTGGGTTTTCTGCCAATTACATGTAGCTATTCTGTTTACTCTGTTTACCTCACATCTTATGTCATTCAAAGTTATCTTATTGTTGTCAGTACCCCATTATCCCTTCAGTTTAGGATCATCAAATGAACCGCAAGTTGCTAGCTTAGTGCTTTCCTCATACCATTAACTGATTCAACATAAAAAAATATGCATAGCACTTTCCTCTCTCTTCCCACCATCAAGAAAATGCTTTGTTCCCTTTGAACAATGGAAGACCAATGATTATGTCTAGTGTTAACGTATCATGTATCATTCCTTCACTCTAAAAAAAATTGGGATGGTGGGTTTTTGCCGGTACCCATATCATTGCATGATTCTCTAATTCCCCAGTTAGGATTCTGATTCTACAAATAGTAAAAGTGGCATCTCTTTTTTTTTTGATTTTTTTTTTATTTTTCTCTACTACTTGCAGCAGCTTATTCAACAGTGACCTCACAACACCAATGACGTTTGACAAGAAATTGCTTGAACACAAGACCCCACCAGCTTCTATTAATTGATGAGCTGATACAAACATGAGTGTGCGCAGGAATAGTCTATTCCAAATCTTCAACCATTTCAGGAGACAAGCACCCAACTGGGTATATTTTGGAGTTACATCTTAATATATTGAAGGCATCTATTGGAACTGACAATATACATACATACAACTTCCTAATTATTTACCACTCCAGAGTGGGAGACTAAAGTGAGGCATTACTGAGTAGGTTTCTTGCTCTCAATCTTGGCAAATTCCAGTGTCTTCTTGCCTTGCAACTTGTTTGTTACATAGTGCTTGCTGTACTCTCCATGGTTGTATCTCCTATACATGCATTTTTTATTCTCATCCACAAGTTCTGCCATCGGCCCAAGCTCTACTTCATAGCTAGGGGCATAAAATGTGACAATAGAGAGACGGTCGTTTTCCTTGTGAGTCACTGCCCTGTGCTCCACACTCTTATATTTTCCATTTGTTAGAACCTGTTCATTGGAAGAAAAGTATTAGAACCACTAAACATCAAATCCAAGCTTTTGGGAGGAAAGAAAAAGAAACTTCCCAAATTTCTTTCTTACTTCTAAAGTGTCACCAATGTTGATTACAAATGCATATGGAATGGGCTCAACCGGCATCCACTTGTTGTCTTTAAGGATTTGCAGTCCCACTGGGCTGCCCTTTTCTTGCTGCAGAACTGTGAGGGCACTTCCATCTGAATGTGGGCTAAGACCTAAGACAAGGTCAGGTCTTGAACATGCTGGGTAATAGTTCATCCTTATGGCTTGCACAGCCACCCCAAACATCTTCTCAAAAGTATCTTCTTTCAAGGATAGGGTCATAGCTATGTATTTCAACAGATTTTGACACAGGCTCCTCACTTGACTAGAATAGTCCTCCACAGTTGAACTGTAACACATATCATATGCCATATTTTTTAGTCAACAAAATAATTGTGGACTTACTAATTATTTGGCACACTAGGTGTTATTAGGAAGTATAAATAAATGACTAGTACCTGAAGCGTGGTGGATTTGTTGGCCATAGCTTTGGGACCCTTATGTTGGGGGGCACAAGTCCAAGAGCAAACATGTTGCACCAGTCCAGCTTTTGATCCTCAGAGAACACAAAGGCCTGACCATAACCCTGAACACTTCCTGGTACCATTGGATACTTCTGCTTCTCCTCTAAAGGCAGCATGAAAAAGTCCCTGGACAACTTCTCTATGCTCTCAAGCAAACTGAGATCAATCCCATGATTAATTACCTGATACAGAAACTTGAAACTGTTAGCTTCCATCTTCTCAGAGCTGACAAAAAGATAAAAACAGTTATCAAAATTTTTACCTGAAAAAATCCCCACTCCTCACAGGCTCTTGCTAGGTTCAACAGTTCACTTTGGCGCTCATCTTTATTTCCCTTTACAAGCTTTGAGAAATCAATGATGGGGACAGCACAGGGAGATGATGGAGCGAAGGCCAGTAGTGCTGGTCTCTCAGTCATGTCCCTGACAAATCTTTCAGGAACTGTGGTTGGTTTGGCCTTTCTTAATTCCTGGACATCATCTATGTGACCAACCCTGATTTGAGTAATAGGTACAGGAGCCATAGCAACAGAAATTTGAAGATGACAATAACTCAAAGCAAAGGAGTTTATTTTGGTAGTCTCAAAACATTAGAGGACTCCCTATTTATAGGAGTGCTATGGAAAGCCTGCAAGCTAATAGCTTGAATGTGAACTGTGCAGTGTGTGGGGTGATTTTTGTGGGGACGCATAGCATGCACTTTATAGTTTCTATATATATGTAATGTAACTCATACAACTAAATTGCTAACGCAGATATGACCATTTGTCCACTGCTATGATGTCTGCAGAAGCTAGCCAACAAGCGAAAGCATATTCTTGGAAAAGGGAAAGCGCAAAACCAAAAATTAATTAATAATTGATACTATCACTTCAAAATCAAATTACCTTTGTGAATGTTTCTAATCAGTCTACTAGGAAGTCCTATTATCCGGATGAGGGCGGCCCTGGCCTATAAATGGAAATAGGGCCAGCTCTTGGTGGAGGGTAGCGTGAGCGATCCCCTCCTCTTAATTGGACAACCTCCATGACGTATTACCATCGCCTTTTCTTTTTTTTTAACAGATAGCCTTTTCTTATATTTGAAAGAGCTTGTTTGAAACCTATGAGTCTAATACTAATATCCAAGGTACTACCCGCTATATACATTATATTTGAAAGAGCTTGTTTTGTAAGAATATTTTTTCTGTGTTGAACAGAGTTTTCTAAGGACTTGGTAGTTTGGTTCAAGCAATTGAATATCAATACTATGAAAATATGAGGTTTGTTTACTAGAGCTTTTGGAATATCTGAGGAAGGGTCCTACTACTATGTTAAGAAATCAATTTGAGAGAAAAGTAAAAAAAAACATCAAGAATAATTCTTTGTATTCTGACATTCTTGGGAACAAATGCGAGCTGACTCGGCGGCTTGGCCCATCAGCCAAGAATCTGAAATTGGTTTGTTCTTAATAATCACCAATTAAATTCCATGTATTGGGTTGTATATATATATATATATACGTACTTGGTTGAGCTTGTGTCGAGTTTTACTGTGGAACGAGCCGGGCTTGAGCATAGTAACCCTCAGCTGGTTGCTCTCGCAAACCTTTTCGAACTCTTAATCAAGTCTAAAAGACCCTAAAACTATATATACATTCGAATTTAGACCCTAAAACTATATACATTTGAGTTGAGTTTGATTGGATTGGTTCAAATTTAAAGTAACGAGCTTTAGTCGAGCTCGAATTTGAGCTTAAAAATTAAACCTCGATCGATCTTGAGCACAACAATTTCCTTAATGAGAACTCGGCTCATTTCCACCCAATTACCGTGTTAATTCTGAAAAGAGGGGGAACCCAAGGCAAAGAATCTGTCCAATTGTGGTAGTGGGTGTTGTCTCTCAAGGTACACTTACTTCGTGGGTGGCAATAGTACTATGTAGTAGGGGCCATCTCCATTGAACTAGTTCATTTGTCTCAACTCCTGCAGACCATGGCTAGTGATCTTTTGTCATCAACCAATTGTCCTCTTCTACATTCTCACTCTTCTTCAATCTTCAGTGAAGACTCTTTATTGTGCTTTGGGACCCTTTAACCCAGGCCCCTTGGGACCACGGTAAAACACTCTGCTTTTAATCTTCCTTTTTTTTTAACTTCTAAATAGTAAATATTATCAGGAATATTAAAACCGGCCAATAATCAATTCGGTATGGCTTTAGTTCACCAAATGGTCATTTCCAGAGAAATATTATAAAATCCAAAATAGTTTTGGTTTCTAATTAACCTGGTCAAATTGAGTGATCCGGTTCAACTTTAATAACATGTACTACCATGAGATATACCACTATTCATTTCATGCGAATTCTCTTCCTGTCCAATGGAAGAAGAAGATACACCACTATTAGAGAACTGTTTGAAATTCTGTTCACTTGGGCCTTTAAAGATGTTAAAATCCATTTCTTGAGGTTTCAGAAGAGACTACTTTCACTTTCATAGGGAATGTTTTTCCTTTCTAGCTAGTTTCAAGCTCTTTGACATTAGTGTATGTAATCTCAAACCCACTTTTGCCTTTTGTACTTCACTAAAGAGCCATCCATTTCTTGGAGCTGGACCACAGGCCTTTTATTTACCTCAATTAGCAATCGCTAATGGTACGGCTAAAATTGCGGGATGGTACACTTTGATGAATTTTTTTTTGCCCGTGGGATGGCAATTTGAATGGTTATAACTAATACTTACACATATTCTATAGTTGATCCTCAGTTGACCAAATTGACTTCACACAGATGAAAAGGATTGGATAGTATAATGTGCTTGAGTTTGGTCGGTGGATCGCACTAAATTAAGTGTGACAAGTATTGATGGTATATCTCATGAATAATTTTCATCCTAACACCTCCTTGTCAAGAATATTTAAAATATTTTGTAATAACCCCACAGAAATTCATTATGCAAAATAAAAAAGATATTCTACCTTGAAATGAACTATAATAATTTTCCACAAATATGGTCCGAGGGATATTAAAGGAGTGAACAAAAAAATCTCGAATTTATGAAAATCTAACAGAAAAAAAAAGATGGAAATTAGGCATATGCATTGCATAATGTGCAAGGAGATATGATTGCATAAATAACAAAAAAGAATAGATACGGGTGCAATGATTTTGTAGCTTAATATAAGAAGTAGAAGAAAGGCTGAGGTCTCGAGATCACATAGATAAGCACACAACAATGTGGAAGTTCTTACTTATGATAGAGTGTGGTCTTATTTTCTATGCATATCACTTTCAAAACCTAACAAAGATTCGACTATCAGGAAGCAATTATTTGGACGTATCAATTGGCAAGGCAAGTGTTGAGTGTTCGATTTCCAAATCCTTAAAAGGGAAAATTTACTGGATACTTCATATAATATCCTTTCATTTTCAGCTATCCCACCCAAAGAAAGAGTCAATGTTCCATCCAATTAGGTTCTAAAATTGAAACAAGGTCTCTAATAAAGCATCTCTTTTCACAAAAGAGAAGGAGGCAATAAATGCAATATCTTCTCTCAAAATCCTTTGGTAAGTCCATATGTACCATATACACTGAATCAAAGCCGCCCTCCTTCCCACCCAAAAGATTAAATAAAATTTAATTTTAAATAAATTTAGTTTAAATTTAAGGTTATTTGGTGCATATATAAGAGCTGGGTTACTGTACAATAATTCCAGATTTAGGAAACTATCTTATATCTGATAATTAGAAGACATTTTTTAGTTATCCATGAGATTTTGCACAAATGTTTGTAGGCTTCAACATATTCGGTGTTAATAGATTATATATTACAATAATGTAGAATGATGCATTTGGGTCTAAAGACAAATGAACACTTCACCGCGTTTGGCCCAAACCGTAAGGCCCCTAATAACTACCTCGACCCTTTCCCGCCAAAACAAATTCTCCCCTTATCACACCAAAGTTCGTTACCTTCAACAGCTTAGGATATGTAACAATCTCGTCGCCGCAACCGCTACTCACGCTATTGTGTTCAAATCTGGTCTCTTAGCCGACACTTTCACCGCAAATCATCTCATCAATTGTTACGTAAGGCTCCAGAAGACGAGCCATGCACGGCGGGTGTTCGACGAAATGCGTGAACCAAACGTGGTGTCATGGACTTCCCTCGTTTCTGGTTATATTGACGTGGGTCGGCCTGGTTTTGCCCTCTGGTTATATGGGAAAATGCTTGAGAGCTTGGCTGTTCCAAATGAGTTCACTTTCGCGACGGTGATTAAGGCTTGCTCGGTCCTTGCCGACCTCAAGACTGGTAAAATGATCCATGCACATGTCAAGATTTTGGGGTTTCATTGCAACCTGGTGGTGTGCTCTTCGTTGGTTGATATGTATGGGAAATGCAATGATGTGGAGGGAGCTACGTTGGTTTTCGATAGGATGGGTTATAGGAATGTTGTGTCGTGGACTTCGATGATAACAGCCTATGCACAGAATGCTATGGGGTATGAAGCACTTCGTGTTTTCAAAGAATTCAATTATTCAATGGTAGAACGCGCCAATCAGTTTATGTTGGCTAGCGTGATTAATTCTTGTGCGAGCTTAGGGAAGCTGGTTGCAGGGAGAGTGGCGCATGGGGCAGTGATTCGGGGTGGCTATGACGAAAATGATGTGGTCGCTAGCGCACTTGTGGACATGTATGCAAAATGCGGGTGCTTTAGTTACTCGGACAAGGTGTTTAGAAGGATATCAAATCTTTCCGTAATCCCATATACCTCAATGATCGTGGGCACTGCAAAGTATGGACTTGGGGAGCTATCCCTCAATCTCTTTCAAGAAATGATTGAGAGGAAAATAAAGCCTAATGATATTACTTTTGTGGGAGTGTTACATGCATGTAGCCACTCGGGACTAGTCGACAAGGGCTTTGAACTCTTGAATTCGATGCATGAGAAACATGGGATAATGCCCGAGGCAAAGCATTATAATTGTCTCATTGACATGCTTAGCCGAGTTGGCCGTCTGGATGAAGCCTACCAGTTAGCCAAATCTATTAATCCAGACCGCACCGAAGGAGCTCTGTTGTGGGGAACACTCCTTTCTGCTGGTAGGCTTCATGGTCGAGTAGACATAGCTGTTGAAGCCAGTAACTGGCTGATCAAGGGCAATGAACAAGTAGCGGGTGCTTATGTCACACTGTCAAACACTTATGCATTGGCAGGGGACTGGGACAATGCTCACAGTCTTCGGTCTGAAATGAAACACAGTGGAGTTTACAAGGAACCTGGATGCAGCTGGATAGAGGTTAAGGACTTAACGTACGTGTTCTATGCTGGAGATATATCATGTGAAAGAGGGAATGAGATCGTGAACTTGTTGAAAGAATTAGAGAGTCGAATGATGGAAAGAGGATATGTTGGGGGGAGTAGTGGATTAGTGTTTGTTGATGTAGAACAAGAGGCCAAGGAGGAAATAGTCAGTCTGCATAGTGAAAGATTGGCCTTAGCTTTTGGGTTGATAAGCATACCCAAGGGCATTACCATTAGAGTAATGAAGAACCTAAGAATGTGCAGAGACTGTCACGAGGCGTTCAAGCTAATCAGTGAGATTGTACAGAGAGATTTTGTTGTTCGAGATGTCAATAGGTTTCATCACTTCAAAAATGGTTCTTGCACTTGCAAGGATTTTTGGTGATTTCTTGTTTACAGCAATTTTTCTTTTTGATGTCATATGTTGCTTTTGTACCTGAGGCAAATTTTACGGCAAAAGACACCCTTACCAATAATGTCATAGCCAACATGACTTTTTAAATTGAGAAAGAAAAAAATTATTTTCCCAAAATAGAAAAATAAACTCCTGATAGATTCTAATATTGGTAATTGACAAGCTATTTGATGTACCAAAAAAAATTGACATGCTATGTTATATAACTTGGTAAAATAGTTTCTCCCTAAATTTCCACTATATCTGAAAGAAAAGATTAACGCTAACCATCTAAAAAAAATAGGTGTTTGTTAAAAGTGAAAATAATTCAAAATCATTAACCGTTTTCTTAACAGATACCACCGTGGACATTCTAAAAAAAAAAAACATTCGCTTTTACATTATAGGGTCAGGAATCTCAATCTTGCATTGTACTACTCATACTAAATAGTTTATATTTGTCAAAATATTAAACCAGAAAATACGTAGAAATTTTTCTCTCCAGGCTCCAAACTTCACCAAGTTTCTAGCTCACAGGAAAAACAAAAGAGGTGAAAATCACCAAGTTTCTTGCAATTCCCCTTTTTCACTCCCAAGTTCTACTCCATTTGTTTTTCACGTACACATGCCCCAACAACAACTAAAAGACAACCTGAAACTTCATCCACATTGTTATGAAATTTTGCATCCCATATAACAGGAAACAAAGCACTAATGACATTCTGGCAACTCCCAAGTACCAAGACGTTCTAATACTCGAGAAAAAACATGGAAAACCTTTACCAGCCATAACGAGTAACCTATCACTTGATCAGGGAGAGAATAATACCAAACAGAACAATGCACAACAATAGAATTTGTAATAGTGGCAATGAATAATAACACAGAATCACAATTTCAGACAAGAACATACTCTTGAACAAGCTGATTCAGCCATTCAGTTAGCTAGTCACTGCCAAGTCTAGGTAACCAAAATCATGCCACATAATTAACTTGTTACACTGTTATACAATACAGGAATGGAAAAAAAGGAGAGCCTTCCTCTTCCGGTGGCTGAATCCAAGAAAAAGCCATTTATTCACCAAGCATAAAAGAACCAGGGAAGGAAAGCAAACCAAACCAGCTTTGTCATGTTTCCAGACTGGCAATCTTTAAGTGCTTGCAAAGCCAACACCATTTTCTATAGCTTTGCTTCTTCTAATGGGTAGCAACCAGCATCAGTGGCCAGATGAAGAGAGTTCAAAAGAATCCCTCTTTGCTACACCCAAGGAAAATTATCATTTGCAGGTCAATTCTGCAGCCTGAGTTTTATATGACACACCTGTCTTTCAGCCTCTTATTTTTGCATTAAGAAGATGTCAGCACTCTTCGTTCAGGATTTGAGTGAAGCAACCAAAATTGCCCACGTCAAATATTTGGACTAATGGCAATAATGACTAATAAGACACTCGATAAGCAAAGGGAGGGTAAGAAATTTCTCAAAATTTGAAAATACGAGGCCACATATAAGTGCACAACAAATGCAACACCATTACCTATAACCCTCAATGGAGTAGCAGCCAGTAGCATTAACACATATAAGGGCATAACGAAAGGAACACCATTACCTATAAACCTCGGCAGAGTAGCAGCCAGTCCCATTAATGCAAAGAATGCCAGTGCTCTTATTCTGCATTCAAGTCATAACTCACCAGAAATTGCAGGAGCTGATATAGACTTTTTGCTCTAAGACTCACATTGTTCAATCAAGTAGAGATTTTAAAATTCTTCAATGCTGTCATGCCCAGCAGAATTCTTTTTTTTTAAAAAAAATCTTAAATCTCAAACTGCAAAGCTTCAATTGCCTTCATAGTAGCAGAACCTTGAAATCTTAATCAAGAAATAACTGATAAGTGACAAAAGACTCGAGAGAAAATAGAACAAAAATCTACCCCAGTGCCAATATCTAAATGAAACATAAGAGCTCCAAGGATATGATCTATACACTAGAAAAAAGATTAGTAATAGTTAAATTGAAAAAATTGAGGTGAGTTCTCCTGATAATGTTAAATTAGGACTTGAACAATTACCTGTGGAAAGTAAATCCTGGCTTGGCTAAAGGAAATCTCGTCATTGTCAATTCTAGAAAGAGAGGAGAGTATACCAAAAGAATTTCATATCCGTTCCGATAATGCTAAGAAAGGAAACAAAATGGTGTGTTGCTAATAGACAAATCAGTCACCACTATACTGTATTCAACCTCCTCAAAATGGTTGCTTACGATCTCTACTCTATATGGATAACTTCTTTCCTCAAGCTCCAATCGACAGAACCAAAAAGAATATACATAAACGAACTGGCTACAGGACCTCCAATCTATGTCCCATAAAAATAATGTATCCCTCTTCCCCAACCTCGAACATTTTCCAGCAAGCATCCTTTGCCTTCATCCATCTGAAACAAGCTAAGAATTGAAAAAAATGCTGCGTGCCATCTGAAAATCAAATCTCATTTTGAACACATGGACATATAATTCCGGCTGGGTACCTGCACACTTCCAAACATCCAACAAGACTGTCTTAAGACAGTATCTCTTAGCCTTTCTTTTTTCTGTTGCTGTGCCAAGGGTATGAATGCATATAGACAAACTTGAGTTAATCTCCAGTACCACCAAAACCTGAACGGCTTATAGCCTTCATTGCAAGCTGAACCAGATGTATAAACCCCTCTATGTCTTGGAAACTGAAGTCAATGGCCTTCTTAATAGAAGCAATATACTCTCTATGTTGTGCCTCTTGCGCAGCTACATTAGCCGCCAAGAAAGTATTCTGGCATTTCCTTGAGGCCTCCACTGCTAAATTTACATCCTGTGTCTGCAAAACATCCAATAGAAATTTCATCTTCTTGTTACCGTCCCACATATAATCTTTAGCTCAAAATACCTAATAACATGTACCACACTGGTCCGGGTAAGACAAGAAATAGGACAATAAAAATTATCAGGGTATCAGTCTACAGACAGCCAAAATCATAGACCACATTCAACAGGTGAATAAGGAATCAAAAGCATTAAAAACTTCCATGCAGGTTTGGATAGAATTGTTAAATTCCCTTAAATTTCCATCCATCGACTTGCATCTTTCCTGCAAATCAATGTTCATAATTTAGGAGTAAGAGATAAAGCCAACTGTTGCATACCCAAATACCACAAAGACACCTTCTGACACATCAACAGTTCATACAAGGTAAAGTAGCACCATGCACGCTCCCAAATAAAGCAGCTTCATTTGTAAAGATATGAAATAGTACCCCAAACTGTAAGCAGTTGCATCAGATGTATAGAATACAGCTAGTGCAAAACACTTGACCAGACAATTCAAAAATGTTGATTTCAGATAGAGAGTGAAAACCATATAATAAACGCAACTAACTTACAAAATCAAGAAGACGCAAAAAATGTTAGTGGTTTTGAGCAACAAAGACAGGGCTTCCGGCAACATGAGGAGCTGTACCCTTGACTAGATTAAGCTTATCCATGGTTGCTTGATTAGTTAAATTATCAACATCTGATGTTGTAAAGATATGAAATAGTACCCCAAACTGTAAGCAGTTGCATCAGATGTATAGAATACAGCTAGTGCAAAACACTTGACCAGACAATTCAAAAATGTTGATTTCAGATAGAGAGTGAAAACCATATAATAAACGCAACTAACTTACAAAATCAAGAAGACGCAAAAAATGTAAGTGGTTTCGAGCAACAAAGACAGGGCTTCCGGCAACATGAGGAGCTGTACCCTTGACTAGATTAAGCTTATCCATGGTTGCTTGATTAGTTAAATTATCAACATCTGATGTACACGATGATGGAGATTCACCTGAGGAATAAGCCAACAAACACATTGTATGTATCAATAAGCATCCTACGTGCATGAACTCTTCAGACACAATAGTCAAAGATGAGAAAGCAGGTCATCTCCTGCCCAAATAAGTGAATAAATAGACAGAAACAATGAATTACTGGCTACATCAAGTTGCACCCACTTAGAGAATATGTTACCCAAAGCAAAATCAAGTGTCATAAAGTAACCAACACTCTAACCAAAGTTTTGTTTTCCATTCCGACCAAAATTAAACCATCTAATTTCTAATCATACTTTTCTTACATAAATAACCTGTGTCTATCACTAACAAGAACACTCAAACAAATCCGAGGAATATTTCCAAACCAAACAGAGAACAACTAATATGACGAATATATAGATACCTACAATTACCTTGGGTACTCATTTGTAAACTGGCTTGCAATTCACCTTGGTCTCTGATGGAAGCTGAAGTTTTGCAGTAAACTAGTCTCCAGTATGCAACTTCCACACATTTATACACTAGAGCAGTAGCAGCCATCTCTCGACGACTTTCATATTCAATGGCACAGCATCTGCAATTGTCAGGACTTAAGCATACAAAAAAACAGGTCATGGTTCTACAAGATCCATAATAACTTCAAAATGTATCAAGTTGAAAAATCTTGCACACTACAGCTTCAAATTACCAAAAGACCAGAACGCTTCTAAAGCTTAAGAGAATGGACAAAGAAATAAGACCATCTTCAGTGCCAAAAAAAGAAAGATATGTTTTGCTATCAATATAACAACAGAAATTTTGTTGATAAGGAACAATGAAAGTCATTGACGACAGTTTGAGAATAAAATTCCTTCGACAACCTAAGAGCTAAAAAGTAAAGAACCTCAAGCAAGAGCTACCAAAAGAGCTACAAAAGCATCACCCAGTGAATGAAACGCCAGTTAAAATCTGAGGGAAAAGGACAATATTCAATGAAGAAGATTGAATAATCTATCTACATATCAACTTCTAAAATCACGGCGACAAGAAAGCATAAAGCATTTAAATTTTACTTACTTGCAGAGTCTAGCAGCAGTGTTGTATGCTTGTATCTGAGACATCTCCCCCGGTTTGTTTTCCTCACTATTGTACGTTTCTTGAAGAGAAGCTCCAAGAAGAAACTTTAATGCGGCTTGGAAGTATTGTTCATTACTTTCAAAACTAAACCCAGAGCTCTGAAGAGATCATATAACCTTATCAAGACTTAGGACAAGAAGAAAATTCTAGCTTTCCAAAGAGGTGCACAAAAGCTTATCAATCTTAAAAACAAACTTCAGTAACTGAATAAGAGCGGTAAAGAACCTTGAGACGATCTGCATAATCGCTGGTTTCCATGGCATCTTTCAAAGCACCGGAGGCAGTTTGGTAGGAGAAACTCAATGTCCCAGGACCAGATGCATTAAGATCCTTGACATCTCTTAAATCAGGCACATGATTTTCCACACTTTGGCCACTTCGTTTTTTGGTGACTGCATCTATGGGCAGTTTTAAACCCTTCAACTCATCACCATTTGCAGATGCATGAATTGGAAGCCTATCAAATGATCCTGGCTCTTGGGAGCTGACCACAGATTGGTGACACTGTCCTCCTTTTATTTCACCATCGGTTCTCCCTTTAGTTGATTCTCTTCTCACAGAATCCACCTTATTTTCACCCTCAAAATCCCCGCTGTTTTTCTTCTGAAATGTGGCACTTGGCTTCATGCAAACAGCATCAGCTCTTGCATCTGAATCATGGTGCTCCCACACTTCAGAATGATTTCCCATTGTACTGACTTTATCACATTGCCTGACATGATCAGTCCCAGTAACATATTCCCTCTCATCCTTACTTATTACAGTCAACTTAACAGGCATGCATTTTTTAACACTATCCATTTTTCCATGAAAAGGTGAACGAGATTTAAGGTCAATCTTGTTTGAAGCCAAATCTTCCTGCTCAGTCACTGAATCCCACAACTCCAGTTTACCATTATCCGTGTCAGAAATAGAGCTTTTCTTCCTTTCTTTTGGCCGTAAAGAGGAGCTCTTACTGGATTTTTGAGGAAATAATACACGAACATTGTGTTTCTTGTCCAACCTAACCTCATTATAGCTGCGAGCACGCAGGCCATGATGATCCATTATATCACCAACCTCAGAAGGCAAAGTAGGAAATTCAGCTTTTCGCACATTCTCCACATCAGAACCTCTATCCTCATAGTCTAATGGAACAGAATTGCATAGTTCAGGATGACAGCTGTCAGAGACTTTTGCTTTTCTGGCAGTCCCACGTGGATCATTCTTATCATCACCTTCCCCCTCCACACACCTCCTGGGTTTTCCAACTACAGAAAGACCGGCATTTACAGAGATCCTGAAAGGAGATGAGGACACTGATTCTATTGGCGAGCCTTTGACATCGTCAACTGCTACTCTGGCTTTAAGAGAACCAGAAATCTTTGAAGAGCTTGACGTGGCAGTCATTGAGACTTGAGTTGACCCAATATCTTTTCTGAATGAAGGTACACCATCCAAAGTCTGTTCAAGTGTATACTTTCTTCGGTGTTTAAGGGGTTGCTGATCATTATTCCTAATCCTTCCTTCTTCGATGACATCCGCTTTATGGTTTTTACCACCTGACAATAAAGTATGAGAAAGCTGTTTTTTCCTGTTCAAACTACCATCGTCACTATTAGCAGAAGACTCCCTGCCCTCAGTTTTTGGAATTCTAGAAATTTTTGCCTTTTTTGAACAACTTTCCTCGTGTTTCTGGCCGTCAAGTCCATCCTGACTGCCCTGCCGCTCCAATAGTTTCCTTTTCTTAGGAGATGCATTCCTTTTTTCACCTGGTCTTACAACAGAGGACCCACCATCTGACGAGACCTGCTGCTGAGCTTTCTCTCCCAGCTTCAAGGAGATTAACAATCTTTCTTTCCTGCCATCCTTCACCCTCTCTTGAAAAGAATAGTTACTGGCTATCTGCGAGTCCTTTCCACTAATTTTATTTGACAAAGTATCTTTTGCGTTGAAACCCACCATTTCTGAATCCATGTCAGAAATCTTACGTTTATCACCAGCGTACATCTCTTCAATTCTGTGCTTCTTAGACACCCCAGATCCATTCTTACTCTTGTTTTTCTTCTTCACTTGATCAGCGTCCCCTGCATATAAGCATTATAGAACAAAGAAATTTTGATGCTGCGTTTTGAAGTGCGGAAGGCATATGGAGTGTAAGGCACTAAAACAAGTCATTTACCTGTCTCCATCTGATATTCATTCAGTCCTGGCAAATGCTTTTCCACAACCAAATTCTGTGACTTGGAATCGCATAAACCAGCTTTCTTACTGAGGTTTGATTCTGCAGGTAGTTGATTCACATCATTTAAGCTTGTGCTTTTCACAGAGTCCTGTGAGCAGGTCTTTGCATACTTCAATCTCTGGGTTTGACCACAGGTCCTGTCTACTTTGGCTATATCCTTCAAAGCTGGTTTTTTCTTTCCAAGAGAAGATACAGCATGTGAATCAACTCTATGATGGTTCTGCTCAGAGTGCATGCTATGTACTGAAGTAATTTTTGGCGCAACTCCAGCAGAAAGATTTTGTAGGTTATTTTTCTGATCCAACTCGGTGACGGCTTTTGTTGTCTCATCCTCGCTGATGTCGCACCGGTTCATTCCAGGTCTGTTTACATTTTCATAAACTTAGATCCAGTTGCATGAACTTAAAGCAAACACATGAATGTACAAGCACAAAAACACACAATGCACCTGACGCATGCACACCTCTTTCAAATTATGGAACTCAAAACCATTTTTTTTTTTAACATCCTCCATGCATAAGCAGCACACTACCAGGACCCTACACAGTATCGTGATTTTGGCCTCCAATTGGTAAGAATGCCCAAAACACATCTCGCTAATTCAGACAAAGTATGAGTACAAATAACTTTAGCAGACAACCCCATCAAACAAGAGTTTGTTAGGTTCAAAATACCAACAAAATGTGATCTACTCAAAAAGCCTTATCTGATAAGAGTTTCCGCAATATGGTAACATTCCATACTCGTGCGCAACGGAAGTTAAGAATGAAACTTACATCCAGAGAACATGTTGCATGTCCAATTCTCAGAGAGCTGCTCTGGCTTTTATACCAAAAGGTAGCATCCGCCACTTCTCACAGTTGTCACACTGGACCCAATCAATTTTTGGTAACCCTTCCAAAGCCACTGCAGTTTCCACAACATATGCAGCAGAACTCACATATGCCCCAGACACAAGCTTGTTAACAGCTCCTTGACCACTTAGCCTTTCCTTAAACTGATGAGCCGATGCATCCCATTGTATCCCTCCATTATTAACACTAGAGACTTTTTCCCTCTCACCAGGAGGCCCCTCTCGTGAAACTGTCTGTTCCAAATTCTTATCCAGAGAATGGCTTTGCTTGTCGCTAACCTTACTAATATCCTTTTGCAGCTTTGGCTTGTTCACCTCATCTTTACCAGCACAGACACCATAATTAGCAACCAATTTATGTTTAGATTTCATGCCACCACTCACCCGCAAGCTTTCCTTTGAGGAAACATTAGGCGTCTTTTTCCCACCTGCAAAAACTTGTGACTTCTTCCCATTTGACAATGACTTTTCCTTCCCAAACCGTTGTAGATTGCAGCATTTTCCGAATTCATTTTAAGCCTGAACTTCAGGGTTCTTTGCTCAGACATTTGCTTGATTTTACATACTTTGAAGTAGAATTATGAGCCTCCAGAACATACGATTGGCCTGACTGTAGCTTGGTTAGAGCATCCTCAGAGACTGCCCCAGAACCGAACCAACTAGGATTTGAACCCAGTTTGATGGGGACAAGCTAGGGATTTTTTTTATTTTTTATTTTTAACCCGAAAGTTACAAGCGGTGCCTGCCTTATTATGAGTTATGGAGTCGGCAAGGGTAAATGGGCCTTCTGCGTCCGTCTTGGATACAAAGCCCGCCTGGGCAACACAAAATCCCAATATAAAAGCCACCTAGGACGATCCCATCTCCCATTATTGGTCGGTCTTTCGCGTGTTAGGGTTTTGTTCTTTTCAATCGCCTTTTTGTGAGCGTTAGCTTTGAACCCGCCGTCATGGATAGCACCGAGGGCGACAATAAGAAGCGAAAACACGCAGGTGAGGAGGAGGAGGGTTCAGATTCGGATGCGGTTATGGAGGAGGATTCAGATTCAGATTCAGATCCGTATGATGCCGCCGCCGAGCAGAGAGACGAGGATTATATTAGGAATTTTTGGTTCGACGAGGAATGGCTTGACACTGAAGAGCAGAGGATCGCGTATCGCCAATACATAAAGGAACTCCACCAGACCCAGGTACTTAATTAATTAATACGCTATTAATTAATTGAAAGGCTTTCCCTCACTAAATTAATTAATTAATAATGGATATATTACTAAATTATTAACCTACTGCGTATATATTAATCTGGTCGTTTTGTTTTTTTTTTCTCAGATAAACACACTCACTAGTACTGTCACTACATGACAAACATGCATGCCATCTTCTGATATGATCTTGATTAGAGGAAACATAAGTTAATACAACTAACCTGTTTAGCAATTTAGCAACCATGTATCTACTCATTTACACGGAATGTATATAAATTGTTCAAGTCCAAATTAAGTGCAGACTGTACATTCGAAGTCGAAATAAGATTATAAACTTGGGATGTAGAGGTTTCAGCAGAATAAATTGAGGATTGAGACAGCGGAATAAATTGCATTTTGTTTTTTTTTTTTTTTCTCTTAGGGATACCGCATCAAGACAGTATTCCCTGGGGTTGTTGCTAGTGTCATCAAACCACTGAATTTGAAGGATCAAGAAAACAAGGTCATCGAAACCCTCAGGGAGCGTGTGCACAAGGCGATCAAGAGAAGGGTTCGTTAGTTTTGCTTGATTCTTGTTTTCTTTTTCTTGTTATTGTTACTATAAAGTCATTTGTTTGCCGTCGTCTTAATATTTGCCGTCCTTTTTAATCTACAGAAGCCTGGTCTGGAGTTTGTGGACTTATCATATGCTTGCGTCGGGAGCGAAGGTGGTATTGTTTATTACATCACATTTACCGCCAGGGACCCTTCTTCTCCTGAGGAGCTCAAAACCTATCAATTTAAGTACCACCATAGAACCGGCAAGGTTACGGGATTTAAGTTAGCGCCCCAGGAACATCCCGAGGGGGTTCCGGAAGTCCTTCCTTGAAGTCTTGGATGTTCCGGAAGTCCTTCCTTGAAGTCTTGGATGTTCCCGAACTCCTTCCCGAAGTCTTGGATGTTCCCGAACTCCTTCCCGAAGTCCAGTATGTTCCCGAAGTCCAGGATGTTCCCAAAGTCGTGGAAGTTTCGTTAACTAATTAGTATTGACCAGGACCAGGGGGTCTTGAGAGGCAGAGAATGCTCCGCTCTAAGTACCAGCATTGGAATTAAGTTTGAAACTCTTATCAGAGTTTTCATGTGTTTTATTTGTCAGACTGTTAAGCTAAGCTATCTGTCGTGTGTTTTGTTTGTCAGACTGTTAAGCTAAGCTATCTGTCGTGTGTTTTATTTGTCAAGTCTGTCGTTCATCAAGAAGAGAAAAGGTTTAGCTATTTGTGAGTGTATTAAGAGCCATCTGCGGCCCCTGCTTTATCCATCAGGGGGTATACCCGTTATTTTCTTGTTATTGTGAAATTACATCCTTATAATGCTTTATCCGTCAGGTGATAGATTGCACCCGTTATTTACTTATTGTTGTGAAATTACATCCTTATAATTGCTTTATCCATCGGGTAGTTTCCTTTATTTACATCAACTGCCTGCCATCTCCTTTAATCCTTTATATATGTTCCATTATCAGCCGGGATGCACTGGAGATATAATATTTGTGTCGTAAATCAAGCCATATTTTGATTTCATCCATAAATTTTATTGCTCTATATCATCCACTACCTCAAGTAGCCGTGTAGCACTACCAATGGGCTTGTAGCTCATTGGGACTCTTGTGTCAAAAGCATAAGAGGGTGCGGTCTCGGATTCGAGTCCCACCTTCTTCGACTAGTATAAAAAGAAATAAAAAAAGCCATGTATCATTGTGGCTTTGTTTCAATTTTTCAGCCCACATGTTCTGCATATCAAATCAAACTCGCTTTAGTCGAGATCTATAATCCTCAAGGAGGTTTCCTGAAGCACCCGTATCCCGATTTTTAAGAAATAAAACAATTAAATAAAAAGAATTTACCAAAATACCCTTGAAACTCGGGATACGTAAACCAGTGCCTCGGCATACAAACATTATCCATAAAGACTTATTAACACCGAGATGTCATAAAATGTAAGGAAATAAACCAGCTTAACAAGTCATAAGCCAACCCAGCAAAACGCCGAAATAATATCACAAATCAGGTCCAGGCAAACCGCCAACAAAGTAATGAACCAATTATGACATCTCAAAATAAGTCTTAGGCAGCGGAAGATGAATATCATAAAATCGTGATAAAGAAAAGAAGGGTTTTTGGTACGGATGGTACCCATATTTTAGTGGTTGAGACAATCCTGTACCTAAAACTTTTGCCGAGACAATTATGTACCTGGAGTTGTTGCGGGCAGGTCAGTCAGGGGTCTCGGGCGGGGCATGTGCTGACGTGGATGTTGCCCCAAAATTGGGCAGCTGCCCGTTGCTCAAACGACGCCGTATCACCGCAATACGACGTCGTTTTGTCGTCCACATGGCAAGACGTGGGTCCCACCAACTTTCCCTAGCTCTAACCCGATTTTCCAAGTAGTTCTATACCTGGGTTTAAGTGGTTCAACCAAAAAACCACATGATTCTTACCACTTGACCACTAATAAATATATTTAAAAGCTCTCCAAGTGGAGAATAAAGCATTAATATATTTTTAGACCGAGCATTAATGTAGTTTTTTTTTGCCGACATTAATGATGCACAAAAATAAAAGCATTTAATTTATTAATTAACAACAAATCAAAATCGTCACCCTCTCCCCTATCGTCTTTTCAGTCGAAAGCAGACCAAAGAAAAATCATCCACCACCCATGGCCGGATTGTCCTCCTCCACCATCCTCTCTCCCAACAAAAATCACCAAGCCAGATCAAAAGCCATCCAGACAGCGATGGAACCGCCGCCCTCCCCTCCTTCCTTCTTTCTGTCCCTCGCTATTCTATCTCCACCACAGCAAATCACCACCAACACCACAGCACTGCCTCCACCTTCGTCCAAACCCGGCACCGCCACCGACACCACAACAACCATCATCCAAACCCGACATCAACACCACGGTCTACTGGGAACACAAAAGAATTTCTTTTTTTTTTCTTCTTTTTTTCCCTTTTCTTCTTCTTCACCCATTTTCTGCTCACGAAAGGACATTGGAGCTGACGACCAGGGCTTGTGGATTAGTGAAAGCATGAGCTTTTTTCTTTTCACTTAATGGATTTGTGTGGAGTAGTAAAAAATTTAAAAACTAAAAGGAAGAGAGTGTGGGTGGTAGGCGGCGGCTGGTGGGGGGAGGGGGAGGGAGGGTTTTTGTGGGGGTGTTGATTTGTTTAGTTGATTCACTGTCTAAACGATCGACAGATCAGATTTCTTTTTCTTTTTTTTTTGAAAATTGTTAAGATTTGTTGGGTGTGATTATCAGATTTTATAAGAATATAATTATCTAATTGATTATGAATATATAATCGATTATTTAAGAAAAAAATTAACTTTATTTTTTGTCCGGTAAGATAGTTATTGTTTGGGGTTGACATAACTATTGAAGTGGGGCCCATGTCTTGCCATGTAGACGACAAAATGACGTCGTATTGCGAGTGATACGACGTCGTTTGAGCAACGGGCAGCTGCCCAATTTTGGGGCAGCATCCACGTCAGCACATGCCCCGCCCGAGACCCCTAACTGACCTGCCCGCAACAACTCCAGGTACATAATTGTCTCAGCAAAAGTTTTAGGTACACGATTGTCTCAACCACTAAAATACGGGTACCATCCGTACCAAAAACCCAAGAAAAGAACATGCATATGGGTTCTATGGATCCAACCGAGAGATGATGCACAACTACCTGCTGAGGTATCTGCGTCTGAACTCCGAATCGAAAGATAGAGGCGAGAACAGCACGCTAACTAAGGTCTGAAAAACAACGGTGGCGATTATGTGAATCGCCTACTCAGTGAGCACTAAAAGTCTATGTACACATGAAAAGTGAAGTCATGCTCGTGGGATGAGTTGTTCACGAACACAAGTATAGCATACAAGCAATATTAGAATCACACACCAACACATAGTCATCTTATCGCATTATTGTATTTATTGTTTAGTTTCAACGTATCTTATTATTATTCTGGGCCCTCTACTATGAGTCAAGCCTCGGTAGCGTATTTGATCAGATCCGGGTATGAAACCCAAGTGTCGAACCTCAGAAGGGGTAGATTCTGAGGTCAGAAACCACCGATAAACCTCGAGTGGCCGCTAGCTCCCTGAGGGTGCGCTCAGACACACCTAACTGGTGCAAGTCTTCTAGGGGTGCACCCACTTTCCCCTGGGATAACCATGCAAAACTGCATAAAGTGACCCGAGGGTACCCAACCCTCCCTCGGGGCTACCGGTCGACTTCACAGTAGAATTTAGTATTCTATTCTTAGTTGTTCTTTACAGTTCTGTGTGCCATACATTATGTTTTCCAGGGATATGTGAACGTTATGTATTATTCCCATATCCGGGCCTTTGGCCCATAACCTCACACTATCGCCAAAACATGATAACATGTTATATTACATAACAATTACTTATACCGAAATTAGACATGTGAGAGCAAACAGGCACATAATCTCAATCACCGCATGTAGCAAACAAGGCAAATAAACTAACTAACCACACCAACATGCATTCACAAAACATATGTAAAAAACTTGTATTGTCACATCGAAAAGTTGATTATGACTTCTCCTCGAGCCCGACTCCCCAGCTCCCGAGGTATTACCCGTGCCTGAATACAGGGACATATAATAATCACTAAACAATTTTAAAAGCAAAATCGTGCAAGTATGCTAATGATATATGCCCTATCGAGTAAAACTCGACCCCAACTATCAGATTAAGAAATCTCTAAGTCTAAGTTCATAAATAGGTTCTCGGGCCTAAGGCCAAGTCCATACTAACCAATTATGAAATTGGGCTTCAAGCGAGTTCCTTAAAGTCCATAACTTATTTAATTGTTATTAGGCCTTAAGTCCATATCTTAAAGTCCATAAAAAAAACATTCTAAGCTTTATAATTATATTATTGGGCCTGGGCCCGGTTTTCCTAAATATCGCTCTAAAGTCAATCCCGAGCCCAAACGTTAATCGGCCTAAAATTCTATCCGTGTCGGTAAGTTTCCGGCCACACACACTCACTCTCCGCTCTCGGAATACCACTAAATCTCATATAGAAGTAAATGTACATATCGTCATAGAATTCAGTATTTATGTATAAGGCAAAAATGAGAATAAATACCGTTTAAAGGTCGAAGAAGAAAAGTATGTTCTGCTCGACAAAACCCGAGCCTGGGGTTGATGACCGTTGGCATCATGATGGAGGGGAGCAGATCGTGGAGACAAGAGCCGTTGGCAGCGGCGGAAAAGGAAGAAAACATGAAGAGAAGGGAAAAAGGAAAAAGAAGAAGAAAGTGGGCACCTAGGCTTGACCCAGCCGGCCACGACGTGTCGTTTGGCTTGGCTTGGTCAACCCGCCCAGGTTGACCCATCCCTAGGGTTGGTTTATATTTTTTTCTCTAACCCAAAATGACGTAGTTTAAACTAAAACTACGATCAACTTCGTGTTTCATCCCAAAACGCATTTTACATCCGACGAAACTCGAACACGACATATTACCCACTTGAAATTAATAAATCTAAGGAAAATAAATTTTATTTCCGTCACCAGAATCCATTTTTTTTAAATTAAGGATACGAAAAAAATCAGGGCGTTACAGTCCTACCCACCTTAAAAGAATTTCGTCCTCGAAATTCAATCATCATATCCGTAGGTCCTACCATGGTAAACTTCTGGTATACTCTGTACCAACACGAGATGCCGTTTTTACCCCTATGCAAAATCGCATTCCTCTTATAAAAATCGATCCTTTAACTTGGCAAACTCGCCCTCTATCATGGATTCACCCATAAGATCTAGAACTACCTCTGACTCAGAGGAGTTAAGTTATACTGGTGGTGTTAATCCCTTTACAGACTCCGATGAAGAATCTCCGAAGAAACGCTTCAAGACGAACATCATCGGTCTATAAGAGCATATGGTTGTCTCCAGGAGACGGCGAAAGAAACCTGTCGGCAAGGAGGAGCCTTCCGGTCGCAAGGATGCTGATGATAAGAAGGGCAAGGCAACTGCTCCCAGCGATACATCACTGCAGACACTGAAGCATCTGAACGCTTCCCTGATGAAGGTCAACACTACGATGACGTAGATCGAGCAGGCTTGTATGGGACTCTCCTCTCAGATCGAGAGTATGCGTAAACTTGTAAAAGTTCCAGAGAAGCAAATAACTCCATAGTGTACTCATTCTCTATGTAATATGTTACCAAAAATAAATAAAGTTATTGTTTTTATTAAACAAACCTCCTTGTTAATAATCCGAAAACATAAATAATGGTAACGAAGTATATATATATATATATTTAAAAGAATTTAAACCAACAAAAGAAATAGAACCAAACCTGTTAGTAGTAACCCAAAAACACAAAGGGTGGTAAGAACAAATATTTCATGTAAAAATAAAAACCATCAAGGAAGAAATAAAACCACCCATAAGAAGTTAAAATAAAACTCGTATTTCTCAACCAGCGCTCTCGATCGGTCACATAGGTCCTCGATCCCGAGAAATGCAACTCGCATAACTGACGGAGGTGTCGGTTCTTCTTGTGAAAAGACGTCCGTTAACTCGCAAGGTGATAATCACGAGCACGTCCTGTGTCCCTCGAAAGAAACGATATCCACCTGTCCACAAGCCAAAAATGTCTTCCAGATATCGTATCCCTCCCTAATGTCCAAACAGAAGCAACTTCGTTGCATAAGCACTACACTCGAGGCATCGTCCCATCAGTTTGGCCACGATAGTCCCCTGATGGAAGTGATAGATGATGTGGAAAAAGTAAAGGAAGCCATAGGGAGAAAAACAAAGGTTGTCAAAGCAAAAGCAAATTGAGAGACGAAGATGCACTGGAAAGCCCTCGCATTAGTAGCCAGAGAACATACCTTGTGACCGAGCGATAATTAAGGCAAAGGCAAGATTTTCAAAAAGTAAAACCTCGAGAATTGTAGACGATATGGAGTTTTGTGGGAAAAAATCCACTTTTTCAATCACCGTTTTTTTTTTTGACTTTTCTGCAGGCAGGTGGGGTCTAAACTTTGAAAAACAAAACGGTAACCATACTCCCATATGAGTATAAAAGACAGGGCGATGAAAGACAAAACATCAAAAGAATTTTGAAAAAAAACAAGATCTTAAAACCCACGATCAGAAAAACAAATACTACGAGACAAAAATGCCTTCTCCATCCTCGGTTTTTTTCGTTGAAGGTGCCTCTTTAGGAAGGAGGAATCGGCTAGCCTATAGCCTGATAAATGAACGACCAGAGGAATTGCCGAACGAGCTCGGCAGGATGCCTCGTCTGGTCTTCGTCGACGAACTCTATTCGTCCAGGTTCTTTGTCACTCCCATAGAAGAGACGTTCTTCCTAGAGGACCAAAGCACCCTGAGGACCTCCTTTTATGGTTCAGCCAATTCCGTGATGTTTTTCATTTCTGAAAAACTTGAGGAATTCTAGCTAGAGCCCACTTGCAACAACCTGGACCAAGGTAGTTGTTACCAGGTTTCGATGACTGCCCGGAGCGTGCCCCGAGTAACCCGATTACCACCCACTTGGCCAAAGGTCCATCTACTAGTTTGGAACTGCAGAGGAGTCGCCAGGCGCTCCCATGAGTTCGTGCGTACGCTGAGAGATCTGAAGAACCAGTACAAACCCAACATGGTTCTGCTCACGGAGACCGCGTGGCAACCTGAAGACAATCACGGTGTCATCCCGCTTCGTTTCCCTCGGGCAAACCGGTTCGAACTTCCTGGCCAGAACAGCACGGGCGGTATGTGGTTCTCATGGAATGAGAGCATCAGAGTTAACATAAAAAATTATAATAATGTAATAATAATATTTGTAATAATAATAATATTTATGTTTCTGCATGTTTATGACATCAATTACCACTTATGTGAATGTCCCACTAAATAAGCATTGACAGCATTCCACTCTTACTAAAATTCGTCCTCGAAATTTACAAGGTAAGAAAAAAGAAAAAAAAACAAAAGTGAATCCTCTTAAGAAAACTCATTCCTCTGGGGCGTCGGTAGCTTCCTCCCGAGTGATAGCGTACACCCTAGGAGTTGTAGTATATCGAGTAGCACCTCCGTGGCTCGGAGCTCCAGAACTCCCACGATGTCCTCCCTGGTGTCCACCACCCTTGTTCAGACCAGAAGGAGCTGTACCACTAGCCACGAAGTTTTGTACGGTATATTGGGACCCACTACCACCACTATCTCGAATCTTCTTGTAACACTCCGACTTGTTGTGTCCCTGCTTCCCGCAATACCAACATGTAATAGGAGGTCTTGCCCAGGAACCCCACCCCTGAGATCCAGACTGATAAGACCTTCCTCCCGAAGACCTGCCCGGTCCACCCTAATAATTCTATCCTCGGGACTTCTTTGAACCTTGGTAAGAAGAACCCTGTCGACTAGTGTAACTTGCATCACCAGAATCAGAATGTTGCATTTTTTGTCCAGACACTGTTGACTGCTTCCCCCACTCGGCTGCCCGAGCCTCCTGCCTGATCAACTGAATCCTCTCAGCTTCAAAAGCAGCCTCACAAACTGCCTCCCAAGTCCGGTGTCTCCCACCAGCCACTACTATCGCCAACTCGCGGCGCAAAGCGCCAACAAACCGCCTACACTGAGTGACCTCATCGGGCACAAACTCCTTGGCGTAAGAGAGAAGGATACAGAACCGAATCCTGAATGCAGAAACCGACTCATCGGGCCCTTGTTTTACCTCAAGAAACTGCTTTTTCTGGTCCTCTAAGAAACCAATGGTAAGGAACTCCTTGTAGAATTTATCCTTGAAGTCTGCCCATGGCATCTCCACCGGTCTAGGTAGGTTCGCAACAAGTCCCTGCCACCAACTCAATGCGTAACCCGTGAACTTGTGTGCCGCAAATCGGACCCAGTGCTCAGGTGTATACGTGAACTTCTCCAAGACATTCTCCACCTGGCGGAACCAATCATCAGCCACCCTTGCGGTGATTCTCTCTCCCGAGAACATCTCAACTGCTGTCTTATCTATGTGCTTATAACCACTCTCCATACTGCCTACCACAGGTGCGACCGGAATGGCTTGGGCGCCCTACTGTTGCTGATGAAACTGTTGGAACTGCTGCCACTGCAGGAAAGCCTGAAACTGTTGTTGTATCGCCCATCCATACCAGGAGGTACTAATGGCGCTGCATTTTGTGCTCCTGCTGCACCAGTAATTCCCTGACCATCAGAGACTTGCATCACTGACACTGAGTTGGAAATATGGCTAGGGTGTTCATCCTGCCCATCAACATTGTGCTGGTCTTGCGGTGGATCCATAATAACACCTATATGAATGCAAAATATGTCAAAACACTTTTGAGTTTCAAAACAGGAAACCAGCTTTAACACATAAATCACTTGTAATTTAAAGATACATCTCTTTTAAAGCCAAGGATCTGAAGCCCGCTCCGCTACCAAGCTGAAGCACCCGTATCCCGATTTTTAAGAAATAAAACAATTAAATGAAAGGAATTTACCAAAATACCCTTGAAACCCGGGATACGTAAACCAGTGCCTCGGCACACAAACATTATCCATAAAGACTTATTAACACCGAGATGTCATAAAATGTAAGGAAATAAACCAGCTTAACAAGTCATAAGCCAACCCAGCAAAGCGCCGAAATAATATCACAAATCAGGTCCAGGCAAACCGCCAACAAAGTAATGAACCAATTATGACATCTCAAAATAAGTCTTAGGCAGTGGAAGATGAATATCATAAAATCGTGATAAAGAAAAGAATATGCATATGGGTTCTATGGATCCAACCGAGAGATGATGCACAACTACCTGCTGAGGTATCTGCGTCTGAACTCTGAGTCGAAAGATAGAGGCGATAACAACACGCTAACTAAGGTCTGAAAAACAACGGTGGTGATTATATGAGTCGCCTACTCAGTGAGCATTAAAAGTCTATGTACACATGAAAAGTGAAGTCATACTCGTAGGGTGAGTTGTTCACGAACACAAGTATAGCATACAAGCAATATTAGAATCACACACCACACGTAGTCATCTTATCGCATTATTGTATTTATTGTTTAGCTTCAATGTATCTTATTATTATTCTGGGCCCTCTACTGTGAGTCAAGCCTCGGTAGCGCATCTAATCAGATCCGGGTGTGAAACCCAAGTGTCGAACCTCAGAAGGGGTAGATTCTGAGGTCAGAAACCACCGATAAACCTCGAGTGGCCGCTAGCTCCCTGAGGGTGCGCTCAAACACACCTAACTGGTGCAAGTCTTCCCGGGGTGCACCTACCTTCCCCTGGGATAACCATGCTAAACCGCATAAAGTGACCCGAGGGTACCCAACCCTCCCTCGGGGCTACCGGTCAACTACACAGTAGAATTTAGTATTTTATTCTTAGTTGTTCTTTACAGTTCTGTGTGCCATACATTATGTTTTCCAGGGATGTGTGAACGTTATGTATTATTCCCATATCCGGGCCTTTGGCCCATAACCTCACACTATCGCCAAAACATGATAACATGTTATATTCCATAACAATTACTTATACCGAAATTAGACATGTGAGAGAAAATAGGCACATAATCCCAATCACCGCATGTAGCAAACAAGGCAAGTAAACTAACTAACCACACCAACATGCATTCACAAAACATATGTAAAAGACTTGTAATGTCACCTCGAAAAGTTGATTATGACTTCTCCTCGAGCCCAACTCCCCAGATCCCGAGGTATTACCTGTGCCTGAATACCCAGACATATAATAATCACTAAATAATTTTAAAAGTAAAATCGTGCAAGTATGCTAACGATATATGCCCTATCGAGTAAAACTCGACCCCAACTATCCGATTAAGAAATCTCTAAGTCTAAGTTCATAAACAGGTTCTCGGGCCTAAGGCCAAGTCCATACCAACCAATTATGAAATTGGGCTTCAAGCGAGTTCCTTAAAGTCCATAACTTATTTAATTGTTATTAGGCCTTAAGTCCATATCTTTAACTCCATAAAAAAAAAACATTCTAAGCTTTATAATTATATTATTGGGCCCGGGCCCGGTTTTAATAAATATCGCTCTAAAGTCATTCCCAAGCCCAAACGTTAATCGGCCTAAAATTCTATCCGTGCCGGTAAGTTTCTTGCCACACACACTCACTCCCCGCTCTCGGTATACCACTAAATCTCTTTTAGAAGTAAATGTACATATCGTCATAGAATTCAGTATTTATGTACAAGGCAAAACCGAGAATAAATACCGTTTAAAGGTCGAAGAAGAAAAGTATGTTCTGCTGGACAGAACCCGAGCCTTTGCCAGAAATTTCCCGAGCCTCACCGAATTCCGGTCAGCTTCGCCGGAAAAGTCAAAGCCAAGAAAACAAGCCTCAGCAGCACTACTACCACAATCGATCTGCCACCATCCAACAATCATCCAATCCACAACAAAACGACCACCAGCAACAACATGAATTTATGAAATTGTGGTATAGAATCCTTACCGGAATAAGGACAAGTGGGTCGTCACTGCCCACTGTCCACAGCTCCAAGACGAGTCCAAAAGGCGTGCCGAATCACGCGACTGCAAGCTCTGCCACTGGAAATCAGAACCACCAGCAGTAGACCCCATCTAAGCACATCGCCACCCCGTGTTGTCAATTCCAAAATCCGACCACAGCAACCCCCACGCATACGTCGAGCCCACCACCCAGCAATTACTGGCCACCAACAAGCGTACACATACCGTCATTAATAAACCACTAACAATTTAAAGAGATGAGTGGAGGAAGAAGAAAAGATGGGCGGCGAGACTTACCAGCACGACGACGACGCAGTGGCGGCAACACCTCGCGCAGGCCTCCTCGTCACAGCCGCGGACAGCGATGGTGGCGTACACCAGAACTCGATCCTCGAGTTCTCCGCCCAGACCTCAACCCGGCCTCGGTGCAGCAGCGGCGACAAGTGAAGGAAAGGTGATCGTCGATGAGAGAGGAAGAAGATGGTGTTGGTGTCAGCGAGAGAGAAAGTGAAGGAGTGAGGGGTTTCGAGAATGGAATTGAGGGGAGAAGAAAAGGAAGAGATAGGGAAAAGAAAAGATAAAGAGGTTGTGGGGTTGATGACCGTTGGCATCATGATGGAGGGGAGCAGATCGTGGAGACAAGAGCCGTTGGCAGCGGCGGAAAAGGAAGAAAACATGAAGAGAAGGGAAAAAGGAAAAAGAAGAAGAAAGGGGGCATCTAGGCTTGATCCAGCCGGCCACGACGTGTCGTTTGGCTTGGCTTGGTCAACCCGCCCAGGTTGACCCATCCCTAGGGTTGGTTTATATTTTTTTTTCTAACCCAAAACGATGTAGTTTAAACTAAAACTACGATCAACTTCGTGTTTCATCCCGAAACGCATTTTACATCCGACGAAACTCGAAAACGACATATTACCCACTTAAAATTAATAAATCCAAGGAAAATAAATTTTATTTCCGTCACCAGAATCCAATTTTTTTTAAATTAAGGATACAAAAAAAATCAGGGCGTTACATTTCCCCTTTTGTTCCCTCACTAATCGCCCTTCTTTTCCTGAAGTGCTAAGGTCTCTAGTTGTTAGCAACTTAGTTTTTAAGAGTTCCAGTTTAAACAAATTGGAGTACCAGTGGGTGTAGCAGCTGGCCTTTGAAGCCAGAATCTTTGTTTGCAACAGATCTTACAGGGCTTAGTTTTGAGCCGTCGATGGTGGGGAGTGTGGATGGCGCCGGTGACGAGGAGGGTGATGGAGACAACAATGGTGGCAGGTTCTCGGGTTTGAATAAAAGCAAGCTAGGGGCTGCTTCCTCTCTCTTCGGTTTTGCCAGCCATGCATGCTGTGCTTAGGCCCTTTTGGCTTTTCTTTTCTTTTCTTTCTTTGTTTGTTGTGCAGGTACCAAAGTTTGGTTCTTATTTGTATGGTGTTTGAAGGTAGCCCGGGTCTTGGTTTTGCTTGAACGGTTTTAGCTTGATTAAAAATGAAAAGACAAAAGTCATAGTGTTATAAAACATGTGATAAATGAATGTCATTGTATCCCACCTAACACATTGCCTATATATATCTGTACATTACCTACCTATAGTTGATGAGGAAATGAAAATTTGGCTGCTTTCCCCTTTCTTCTTCTTCCTCTTCTTCTTGTTATCCACCAAACAGTACATTACACAGCATTAGTTCCTTATATTTTCAACATGTTATCAACATGAACTTTAACCAACTGAGAAACACCACACCCGAGACCTCACCACCCACAACCACCACCACTGCCACCTGCTGCTGATACAGCTCGTGCCTTCCTCGGTCCACCACACTACAGCCTGCCACCACCGACGAGCAGGCCGTGCCTTTTTCTGCCAGTAGCAGCACCGCCCCTCGCCGTTCACAAAAAAAAAAAACAAAAAGGAAGAAGAAGAAGAACAGTGTCGTCAACCTCTGGTTACTGTTCACGCGTAAGAGTTCCATGCTGCCTCTCATGCCACCGCCCTCACCAGCCTCTTTGTCGTGTCGTCGCGATCTCGACGCCGCTTCTTCCTCCCTTTTGTGCCGCCGGATGCGCCGCTAGGAGAGGGCGACACGACACGGAAACCCGGACCCGCCTTCCTCTCTTGCACCTTGTCACAGCCGTGCCACACCCCTTGCGTCGCCTCGCCTTGCTCGCTGCTCGCCTCGTCGTTCCGCCGCTTGCATCTCCCAAGGTGAGCTGCGGGGATTAAGACGACCCCTGCCCATTTTCTGCAACCGGGTCGTGGCCGGGGCTGGGTTGACCTGGCGGGTCCCTGGCCTGGTCTCATGATCTGGGTCGGACTGCTTCGAGCTCTGGCAGGCCTGGAGCTGGGACGGGCTCTGGCAGGTCTGGTGCTGGGCTCTTTGCTTTGGCCTGGGCTATCACTGTTCGGCCCAGTCCCAAAAAAAAAATTGATTAAAAAAAAAGAATAAAAGGGGGGAGAATTAATATTGCTGAAAGATTTATCAAGTAAGCGTATATTATATACTATCTATTATTATGCTTATGTTTTGTTTAAATTATGTTTCATTAATTTTTCGATTGGGCTATTCAAAGGCCCATGGTATTTAATTTCTCGTTTCAATTTACGTTTTGCTTGGGCTCGTACAAGGCCCATTGCATTTAATTTTCGGTCATTTAATTTTAATTGGGCTAATTAATAAAAGGCCCATGTTTATTTATTTTATATCTTTTGTTATTACTGTTATTATGAAACTTGATTTAAAGGCCCTTGAAATTTTCGGAAGAAATTTGTCATGGACAATGAATGCATCTAAATGCTAATAGTCTGGAAGATGCAATAAAAGAGGAAATAAAGCAAAGACTAGATGTCTCACTGTCAAAAGATCCTGTAGATCTTTAAATAAAAAAAATTTTGAAGAAAAATATGACCACCAGAAGATGGATATTGTATGACCACCAGAAGATGGATATTGTTCTTATCGTGCTTACCCTGAAGGTGCAAGCCAATATATATTGAATGATTTTATTTTATGTTCAGCTTTATTATTGGATTAATGTCACATTTCGTCCCTATGTTGCCTCCTCAAATTGAAATTCGTCCTTGTGTTGAGTTTTGATTGGTTTTGATCCCTTAGTTGGTCAATTTTTTAAGGTTTTAGTCTTTTTTACCGATTTTACCCCTAAATTCAGTACTTTACTGTTCAAACCAGTTTACCCACCCGAAATTCGACCCAACCCGGAACCTTATTCAAAAATCTACAATAAACAAATAACTCTACCTCCCAACATCAAAAATTTTAAAATCATAAAAAAAATACAAATTATTTTTTAAAAATTTTAAAAAAACTAAAAAATCATAAATCAAATTATTTTTTAAAAATTTTAAAAAAAAATTAAAAAAACATAAATCAAATTAATTTAAAATTTTAAAAATTTTAAAATTTAAACCTTTCTTCTCCACATGTTTTTTATCTTTTTTTATTTTTTAATTTAAAAATTTGCAAATTTAAATTTTTTTCTCTACTTTTGTTCTTTTGTTCGTTTTTCTCTCCTTTCTTCTCCACACAAGTCCTCTTATAAAAGTAGTCAAAAAGGCATAGTCGACTTAGAGTGGTAAGCTTTTTCCCTACTTGTCTAGAAAAAATTATATTTTCAAAAAAATTTAAACTAAAAGATAATCTACTTTATGATTTTTATTTTAAAAAATATTTTAAAAATATTTTTGTACTTTTTTTAATGATTTCCAAAATTTTAATATTTGGAGGTAGAGTTATATATTTATTGGAGATTTTTCAATGGGGTTCCGGGTTGGGTCGGTTAGTTGGGTCGAATTTTGAGTTGGTAAACTGGTTTGGATAGTAAAGTCCTGAATTTAGGGGTAAAATCGGTAAAAAGGACTAAAACCCTAAAAAATTGACCAATTGAGGGATCAAAACCAATCAAAACTCAACACAAGGACGAATTTCAATTTGAGGGGGCAACACAAGGACGAAATGTGACATTAAACCCTTTATTATTATGTGTTATATTTTATTACATTATGTTTACTTTACAGCATGTTATAATTGTTTCTAGAATAATGGCTCGGGACAAATGCCCTGGAGACAATGCAATGACATAGCATATGATAGTACAATCTCAAAATGAGAAGAAGATTAATGCGTTCTAGAAGAGCATGAGTTTTAATATGCTCCTGAAGAACGCAAGCTTTACTATGATCTGGAAGATCATATATTTATGCTCTGGAAGAGCATATACTCTTGAATAGTACAGACACTCCTACTTACAGTAATAAAAGAAATTGCTATGGATCTCGTCGAATTGACTCTGATCTATTCCCTGAAGCGAATAAGACTGTATAATTAATTGTGCCTGTGGCCGTGGATGAGATTATAATGGCAAAGCTAAGGGAAAACATGCATATTATTATTGCATAATGGATGTAACGACCCGGGTAAAATTTTTGAGATTTTACCGAGTCGTTTTAACTCCTACGACGGTAAATAAAATTTTATCGTTGTAATTCGAGAATTCTACCGCACCGAATTTTCCGAAGTTATCGGGAGTAACCGAACTTCGTTTCGATCCCCGAGGATATACGATGTTTCGGAGTATCCTCGTTAACCGAGCCTCGGAATCGATTCCGAGGGTTACCTAGAACTTCCGAGAATTCTACACGGCTAACCGAGCTTCGGTTTCCAATTCCGAGAATTCCACGACGCTCAGAAGAATTAATCAGATTTTTCGAGCCTAAGTTGTATTTTCGGGGCCGGGATGAATTTCGGAAAGACGAAAATGCCCTTGTGGCGTAAACGGATCAAAGAATAAACGTGAGGGTATTTTAGTCTTTTTCCGAACCAATAATGCTGCCGACACCGAGTCGTAATTTTTCTCTCTCCCGGACGAACTCTTCCTCTCTCCCGTTTCTTTTTCTTTTCTTTTCTCATTTTTCTTTTTCTTTTCTTTTCTCATTTTTCTTTTTCCTTCTTTTCTTCCTTATCTTTTTCTTCTCCTTTTTCTTATCTCCTTCCCATTTTCTTTTTCTCCTCCACTCACCCACCGGCCACACCCACCTTCTCCACCTTCTTTTTCCTAAATCTTATCTTTCCCCACTTTCTCCCCACCTTCCACCATCTTCTTTCTTTTTTCTATTTTTTCCCCTCTTCACCGATTCCTCACCATCACCATTGCCCTCTCTCTTCCTTCCCCATCTCCCTCTTCTGCCTTCTTCCCTTTTCTCCACCGACCCGACGCCTCTTCCTCCTTCCTTTACTCCTCTTCTTCCTCTCCCCTTCGCTGACGAGGCCGGCACCACTACCCCTGACCGCCGCCATCCTTCACCACCACACCATCATCGCACCATCTCTTCTTTCCTCTCCTCCCAGCCCTCTCCTCTGCCAGTCGCCGCCGTTTCTCTCCTTCCACCAGTCGCGCCGCCGACCAGACGAGGAGCTCAAACCGCCGCCGTTGCACCCCTTCTCTTCCTCGTGCGACACGCGCCACCGCCTCTGTCCTCCTCCCCAACCCGACGCCGCCGCCGCCAAGACTGGGTAAGTCTCCGGCTGAGCCTCCCCCTCTCTTCTCCACGCTTCCTCTGGGGTTGTTGTTAATTGGGATTCAATTAATTATTATGGGTTCCTGAAATTGGATTTTTGGTTTGTGTTTTTTTTTGGATTTGGGGGTTTTTGGTTTCTGTGCTGGCCGTGTAATGGGTGGGTAGGTTGACTGCCTTGGTTAGGTCCTGCCGTTAGTGGAGGTGATGATGCCGCTGACGAAGTTGCTGTGGACTTGGGTGTTGGTGTTTTGGTTAGTGGATATGGTTGTTTGGTGGAATTCCGGTCACCGAAAAACGACCGTGGGGATGGTGACGGTATTGGTGCTCGGAATATGGGCGTGGTGGCACGGTGCTGGAGTTTTTATGGCTGAGGAGCCGCTGCCGTGAACAGTAGTTGAGGAGCTTCCTTTGCGTGGGTGACCGCTGTGAACAGTACTTGCCGGAATCCGGCGAGAATCCGGTGTCTCGGGTTTACTCCGGCGAAGTCTCGGAAATTTTCCAATGAACCCGGACTTGGACTTTGGGTAATAATCGAACTTTTGGATATTTCATGAGCATAAGCGGACTCGGATTTTTATAACGGCGTTAGAAAAACGAACGTTTAATTTATTTAAGCCAATATTAATTTTATGGTTTATGCTTTAATTTCAATTATGTCTTTTTAATTTATGTTTTTAATTTGATTGGGCTACAAAGAAGGCCCATGGAATTATTTATTTTTCGGATCATCGAACTTACGCTTTACTCGGGCTAATAACAATAAAAGGCCTAGACATATATAATTATTCTATTTTACTTTTAATAACTACAATGGTATTGGCTATATATATATAGTTATACTTTTATAACGTTAATTATATTTCCTTTGGGTAAAAATAAAATTGGGCATTACCTTATCTTAATTATTAATCTATTATAAGTATATGTATATATCGTATAATGTATTGCAGTTATTCTCACCGGCTTAGATATTGTTAGACTATATCCTTACTTAAACACTTATAGTTTTGTGTATACATGTACTTATGATTATATATGTAGATATTTAATTATAAATAATACAACTACAAATTCACACAGATATTTTATGCTATACATTGGCTACGTTAATTTCATATGGAGATAATTTTCATTGAACGAGTTATTATAGGATATACTATTTAAATAATATTACAACATAATTATCGCTTCCGAAATTATATAATTATTGTATATAAAAACATATAGGTATTTAGTATTTAATCGGGAATAGTATTATTTACGTCATATGGACTATATGTATTTAATGGGTCGTAACTTAATCTATCTACAAATAAATTTTCCCAAACATACACTACATATAAGGGTACGTACATATGCTTTCTTGACATAAGCAGCCTAAGGGCCGAGATGACGGCTTGGCCGCTCGGTTTTGGTTTTAACCTATGTTGGACATGAATGGTATATCGGATGGAAAATAGGTTGTTAGTAACCTCCACATAAATGGATAAGATAACTATGGAAATAATAAAATAAACTGATAAGCTGCCTAATAACTCCTAACCGGCATCATGCATAATCATTTTGTTTGTGCATTATAAGTAATTACTGTTGTTATATTATAGGAATATCAAGGCTTAACTGGATGCCAGCCTTCGAGGAGTATCAGGTGAGGTTGCATATACGTCATTCCACCCGTGATAACCGGGATGGTTGGTCTTGGAACTACATAGGTTCCACTGCTTCTTACGGTTAAAATTATTGATAACTTTGTGATATTTGCTGATAATTATTGTGAGAGTAGATTTCCTTTGATATGTGCCGAATTACTTGTGTGCTTTGTTGTTGTTGAACTGCTGAGATTTTCACTGTTGGATATTTGATTGCCGTGATTATTGCTGTTGTGATTGTTGTGGGACTATTGAACATGGAAAATTGATAATGGATATTGGAAATGGAAATTGGATAATTGGAAATTGTGTGGACGACTTTAATGTCACTTGGGAAGTAGTGGTCTGACTCGATGGGTAAAGACTGTTTTGTGGTGGCCTTGACCTGGGTTCTTGTGGAAGCATGTCTATGCTTGGGATGTCTATCCCGTTGATTCATTTGGGATGTCTATCCCTGGGTTACTATTTTGGGATGTCTATCCCTGGGTTCGTATTTTTGGGATGTCGATCCCTGGGCTCTCTTGATTTTGGTCTGGCACCCGAAATATGTTGATATCCAGGTCTGACCCCTAGCTTGTCCAGTGACAGGGCCCGGAAGATAAAATTGGTAATAGAAGTAATTAAGCATTCTTTTGGCCTTGGCTCAGCTTTGATTGAAATGTGTTTTTGCTTTGTTGGGCTGTGATGTGTTATGTTCATATGCATGTTGTCTCATAATCGTACCTTGGAGGGTTGTCAGTATAGTCGGTTGACCGTGATCGGCATAGGTTGCCAGTTTGTGGGTGTTGTTGTTGACGTTGGTCGTGAGTAGTCTATTGTTGTTGGCATCGGTTGCTAGTTATCCTTTGTTTATTGTCGGTTTCTTTTGATAATTGCCGGATGAGTATCAGTTGTCATTGTTGATAGGATATGAGATATGTTGGTTGACGAGTTGTGGTTGACGAGTTGTGGTCGACAGTTGGGCTATTGTCATTTCTAGGGGTATGTCGATACCCAGAGATCGAGATTGGTGAGGAATGTTGTTGTTGTGGTTACGAGTTGCTGTGATGGCTGCTGTTGCTGTTGCTGTGTTGTGATTCTACCCGGGGACCGGTTTGTGATATTGGTTGGGTATGGTCCGTGCTGGTTGTCGGCTACCCGGTGAGCGAGGCTCACGTGATTTGAGTTTGTTTGGGTACCGGGTTAGATGATCAGCAAGCACAGTATCGGTATGTTACCATGCGATGAAGAGCCTCTGTTGAGTATAGTCTGTCAGGTCTAGAGTATGTATTATATAGTCTGTTGAGACCGGGTCGGATACCCAATACATAGTCGAGTTGAAGTGTCCTGGTCGGGCACTAGTGTATGGTACAGTCAGTGCTAGATGGTCAGTGCATTGCATAGTCGATGGGGTGGACATTTGCATAGTCCGTATTGTTCTTTGTGACTGTATTTGTTCAGTGTTCTATTCTCTACTCGTATGCCGTGTTGATGTGCTTTTGACTGTTAAGTATATGCTATATTGTACATCATGGGTTATGCGTCGGTGAGATTATGGAGAATCTCACCCCTCACCTGCCCCATCGGCAGGCTTCATTGTTCTTATGCAGGTATGCATCATGGCAGGCTGCGGCATCTCCTCTGACGGATCTGGATCCATAGTTTTGCATCGAGTCAATTCATGCTTTTGTTGTGATTCTTAAAAATTACTTCCGCTGTGCTATTATTGTTATTGTACCCGACACCGGGCGTTAGTCTATTGTTGTTGGGCCGATGGGCCGATTTTCTGTTGTATTACACAGTTTGTGCCACGTGTCGGCACTATTGTTGGTAATTACTGTTAGTTGGGGTAAATTTGGGTCGGGGTGTTTCAATGGATCCATAACTGGAGAACATTCACAAAGAGGAATTGTTCTCATACATAAGTTTAAACAGTTATTTATTTGTTGGGTACAATATTGACCCTAAAACTTTGAGCCTCATTGTTGATGTTGACCCTAACACTCTCGTTCCAGGAGAACCACATACCACCCATGTTGTTTTCTCCAGGTATCTCAAACCGATTCGTTGAAGGAAAACGGAGTGGAATTACACCATGATTTTCTTCAGATTGCTACAAGGTTTCAGTGATCAATACCTTGTTGGGCTTGTACTGATTCTTCAGATCTCTTAAGGTACGCACAAAATCTTGGGATCTTCTGGCTACACCCCTGCAATTTCATAGTAACAGTCATACCTTAGGCCATGTAGGCGGTAACCCAGACACTCTCGGGACACTCCGAGCTATCATGGAAACCTGATAATAACTGTTTTGATTTAGAAATTGACAAGTAGGCTCTAGCTGAACTTCTTGTAGTCTATCAAATATGAAAAACATAATAGAATTAGCTGAGCTATAAAAACAAGCCCTTAGGTTGCCTTGGTCCTCTAGGAAGAAAGTTTCTTCCATAGGAGTTACAAAGAACCTAGATGAATAAAGCTCATCAACAAAAACTAAACGAGGAATTCTTGCGAGCTCACTCGGTAATTCCTCTTGTTGTTCATTCACCATACTATATGCTAGTCTATTCCTCCTTCCTAGAGAGGCACCCTCAACAAAGAAGACAGTAGCTGGGGAAGGCATGTTTTATTCTTTGTTTTTTTCTGAATCTACACATATTTCTCCTCCCTTCTTATAGTCTGAGACTAGAAAGCAAGGTGTCAGTTTTTTTTTTCAAACGTGGACCCCCGGAAAGATCCAAAAGGATTTGTTTTTGAAAAAGTTTGCCACTATATTAATTATTGCTCAATAATTCTGATCTTTTTCGACATGAGTGGCAGAAATAAGCTTAAAATTGGCACATATATAGCAGCTTGAAGCTAGAACCAACTTGAAGTTGGTTTATGGATTTATATTGCTTGGCATGACCGGTTGGGCCATCCCGGATCAATAATGATGCGCGAAATTTAGTTGGTCATTCATTGAAAAACCAGAAGTTTTTACAATCAATGAATTTCCATGTGTTTGTTTGTTTGCGAAAATTAATTGTTCGGCCTTCCTATGATGAGGTTGGCTTAGAATCACCAGCAAGTTTGAAAATAATTCAAGGACATGTACGACTAGAAAATTTTTATGATTTTAATCGATGCATCGACTAGATGGTCCATTATGTGCTTATTAGACGCAAGTTAGCATTATGCGCACTTCTTTTAATGATTAAGCCAATTGCCGGTACACATCCCTAATTATATTATAATACAATATGTCTAGATAATATTGGTGTATTCCTCAAATAGTTAATGTATATTGTTGGAAATAATGGTTGAACATCCTGTAGCTTATGTTCACACCTAATACGATCTGGGTGAATCGTACATTGAATATTTTCCAATTGATTGCAAGACCATTGCTAATGAGATATTACTGTTTTGAGAAAATGGTATTTTACATGCAGCAGCACTTGTGTGCATCAAGCCAACAAGTTATCATAAGATCTCCCCATTTAATTGGTTCATGGTCATGAACCTAGTATCTCCCACCTTCGGACCATTGGTTGTACGGCATATAATGCTCCACCACAGCATAGTAAAATTGGTCCTTAAAGAAGACTGGGAATATATGTTGTGTATGTTGGGTATGTTGGTTATTAATTTGATGAAAGAGTTTACCCAGCATAAGGGGGAGAAAATAAGCAGCTGGATATCAAGAGTTTATTGAAATACATATCTAGTTTTTTATCCTCAAACAAATAATTATGAACTTGAAGTTCAAATGATGATTCATTCGCAGAGAAATTGATATCGATTGCCAGACATATTTATTGATTTGAAAAGAGTGACCAAATCTTATATACCAGCTGCAAATGCTCCTGTTTAAATTGATGTTCCTGAAGAACAATTAAAGAATGCAAATGAATCTAAAGTATGCCAGAAGCGTAGAATATATACTCGGTTCCCAAAAAAAATAAAAAAAAAATCTCGATAGAGAAAAAGGAGCAAAGAGACAAGATGGTCCCTAGTGAGAAGATAAGACCTCCAGTAGAGGTTCATATTAAAAGTCCTCAAGAAGAGGAAAGTCCTCTAGAAGAGGTTTTTGACACAAATTGATAAAGTTTCAAAAGTAACTCAAGTACCTGAAATAAATGAAAATGATGAGATCTCGATTAATTATTCAGTGTCAGGAATAAGATGGAACCGACGTGAAATAACCGTCGACGGAATATTTATTTTACATAGCACTTAATATTATAAATAAAATGAGGATCACGAACCTACACCTATTGGTAAATATAGGCGTAGAATGATTGGCCAAAATAGAGAAGACATAATTAAAACTGTGTTAGACTCGCTTGTGAAGCGAGGAATTTTTCGGACTTGTAGTCCGTACACCAGATGGTGTAAAATTGGTCGGTCATAAAATGGGTATTTGTGCGGATAAGGAAATAAATAGTGAGATATAAAGCACGGTTTGTAGCACAAAGTTTTACCCAAATGACCTGGTATTAATTGTGAGGAGATATACTCCCCTGTGGTGGATGCAATTATTTTTGATAAGTCTGACATTATATGAAAAGAATTAGAAATGCATCTAGTGGATGCGGTTACAGCCTATTTTACGAATCCATAAGTCATGCCATATACATGAGAATCCCTGAAGGATTCAAGTTGCTTGAAGCAACTAATGCCCAGGAATATACAAAATCAAGCTAAATTAATCTTTATATGGTTTAAACCAATTTGGGTATGTATAGTATAAAGTACATGCATGAATTTATTATGTTGATGATTCATATCTATATGTGAACTTCCATTTTTGTGATTGAAATATTATTGAAACTCCTGAAGAAGCTTCCAAATGCCGTGCTATGTTTTGAGATAAAAAAAAAATCTCATAAAGGAATTAGATTGGTCCAGAAGTACCCTATCAAAGTGCAATTTATCTTGCTAGTAACATAAAGCCTGAAGCTTTGACATAAACCTATTGGCAAGATATGTTTGTGCTCTTATCTTCGGAATATAATAGATGTGGTATTATATTAACGCTGTGAGTCTGAAGAGAATATAGTTGGTTTTACAGATGCAGGTCCTTTATTTAATCCACATAATGCACAGACAGACATATGCTACAACTGTACACATATAGCTGCTATATCAATGCAACCACAAAAGCAAGATGGCAAGGATGGCGTTCCAACAACGAATTATTGCCTAATTGAAGGACGGATACGTCAAAAGTAATCGGACAAGGCATACGTCACCAAAAGTTAACAAGGATGATTGACATGCAACGACATCATGATATCAAGGGAGGCCAAGATGAGGGGGAGTAGAATACGTACTGCACTCTTTTTCCCTTTACTAAGTTTTTATCCCACTGGATTTTTATTGGTAAGGTTTTTAATGAGGCAGTTATTCCTAACTCTTCCAGGAACTGTGGTTGGTTTGGCCTTTCTTAATTCCTGGACATCAACTATGTGATCAACCCTGATTTAGGTAAAAAGTACAGGAGTCATAGCAACAGATGACAATAACTCAAAGCAAAGGAGTTTATTTTGGTAGTCTCAAAACATTAGAGGACTCCCTATTTATAGGAGTGCTATGGAAAGCCTGCAACCTAATAGCTTGAATGTGAACTGTGCAGTGTGTGGGGTGATTTTTGTGGGGACGCATAGCATGCACTTTATAGTTTCTATATCCTCCCTCTGTTTCATATTAATTGTCGTTCTAGGAATTGTTGTTTGTTTCAAATTAATTGACGCATTGCTATATCTAATGCATGCCATATTTTTTTTCTCCTATTTACCTCTAATGATAAGACCTAAAAAGATGAGTAGTATTAAAAAAATAAATAATTAATAAAAGAGTTAATTTAGTTTTTTTATCATACTTTTTACTAAAATCAAAGTTAATGAATGGTTTCTTAATCTTTGTGCCAAAACCTTAAGTGACAATTAATATGAAATGGAGGGAGTATATGTAATGTAACTCATACAACTAAATTGCTAACGCAAATATGACCATTTGTCCACTGCTATGATGTCTGCAGAAGCTAGCCAACAAGCGAAAGCATATTCTTGGGAAAGGAAAAGCGCAAAACCAAGAATTAATTAATAATTGATACTATCACTTCAAAATCACATTACCTTTGTGAATGTTTCTAATAAGTCTGCTTGGAACTCCTATTACCTGGAATCTGGATGAGGGCGGCCCTGGCCTATAAATGGAAATAGGACCAGCACTTGGTGGAGGGTAGCGTGAACTATCCCCTCCTCCTAATTGGACAAGATCCTTGACACGTATTACCATAGCCTTTTCTTAGTTTTCTACCGAATAAACTATGAGTCTATAATCTATATAATATCCAAGGTACTAGCCGCTATCTACATTATAATATCAATACTATGAAATATGAGGTTTGTTTACTAGAGCTTTGGAATATCTGAAGAAGAAGGGTCCTACTACTACTTTAAGAAATCAATTTGAGCAAAAATAAAAAAAAATCAAGAATAATTCTTTGTATTCTGACATTGGGAGCTGACTCGGCGGCTTGGCCCCTCAGCCAAGAATCTGAAATTGGCCTATTCGTAATAATCATCAACTATGCCATGCTTAAGGTTTGTATACATATCGTATTCGGTTGGTTTTTTTTTTTGTGGCATCACCATAAATCTAGGATGTAAATGAGTCAAATTATTCGGAGTTACTTTGAGATATTCGAGCCGAGTTTGATTGGATTGGTTCAAATTTAAAGTAACGAGCTTTAGTCGAGCTCGAATTTGAGCTTAAAAATTAAACCTCGATCGATCTTGAGCACAACAATTTCCTTAATGAGAACTCGGCTCATTTCCACCCAATTAGCGTGTTAATTCTGAAAAGAGGGGGAACCCAAGGCAAAGAATCTGTCCAATTGTGGTAGTGGGTACCCATACTATCATACAGTATACATATGGTTGTCTCTCAAGGTACACTTACTTCGTGGGTGGCAATAGTACTATGTAGTAGGGGCCATCTCCATTGAACTAGTTCATTTGTCTCAACTCCTGCAGACCATGGCTAGTGATCTTTTGTCATCAACCAATTGTCCTCTTCTACATTCTCACTCTTCTTCAATCTTCAGTGAAGACTCTTTATTGTGCTTTGGGACCCTTCAACCCAGGCCCCTTGGGACCACGGTAAAACACTCTGCTTTTAATCTTCCTTTTTTTACTATCAGTAATAGCAATGTTTTTCTTGATTCACCGTCTAGGTCCTGTGCTAGACTCCTTTTTGAGGATTCTCTGTATGTAGCTTCTGCTACATGTTGAATTTATGGGAATGATATGCTCTCCTTTTTACCAAAAAATTAAAACCAACCAATTGGTTATGTCACACTGTCAAACACTTATGCATTGGCAGGGGACTGGGAAAATGCTCACAGCCTTCGGTCTGAGATGAAACACAATGGAGTTTACAAGGAACCTGGATGCAGCTGGATAGAGGTTAAGGATTTAACATATGTGTTCTACGCTGGAGATATATCATGCGAAAGAGGGAATGAGATCGTGAACTTATTGAAAGAGTTAGAGGATCGAATGATGGAAAGAGGATATGTTGGGGGGAGTAGTGGATTAGTGTTTGTTGATGTAGAACAAGAGGCCAAGGAGGCAATAGTTGGTCTGCATAGTGAAAGATTGGCCTTAGGTTTTGGGTTGATAAGCATACCCAAGGGCATTACCATTTAGAGTGATGAAGAACCTAAGAATGTGCCGAGACTGTCACGAGGCGTTCAAGCTAATCAGTGAGATTGTACAGAGAGATTTTGTTGTTCGAGATGTCAATAGATTTCATCACTTCAAAAACGGTTCTTGCACTTGCAAGGATTTTTGGTGATTTTTTGTTTACAACAATTTTTCTTTCTTTTTGGTGTTCCGACGGGATCTTATGATGTCATATTTGCTTTTGTACCTGAGGCAAACTACACCCTTACCAATAATATCATAGCCAACATGACTTTTTAACTTGAGAAAGAAAAAAAAAATTATTTTCCTAAAATAGAAAAATAAACTCTTGATTGATTCTAATATTGGTAATTAACATGCTATTAAATATAACTTGGAAAAAAGAGTTTTTCCCTAAATTTCCTCTATATCTAAAAGAAAAGATTAACGATGACCATCCAAAAAATGGGTCTGTTAAAAGTGAAAATAGTTCAAAATCATTAACCGTTTTCTTGACAGATACCACCGTAGACACCTAGCATTCGCTTTTACGTTATAGGGTCAGGAACCTCAAATTACTCTCCTTCTCTTGCATTGTACTACTCATACTAAATAGTTTAAATTTGTCAAATTATTAAAGCAGAAAATACGTAGAAATTTTCTCTCCAGGCTCCAAACTTCACCAAGTTTCTAGCTCACAGATTAAAAAAAAAAAAAAACAGAAGAGGTGAAAATCACCAAGCTCTTAGTTTTTTCACTCCCAAGTTCTACTCCATTTGTTTTTCACGTACACATGCCCCAACAACAACTAAAAGACAACCTGAAACTTCATCCACATTGTTATGAAATTTTGCATCCCATATAACAGGAAACAAAGCACTAATGACATTCTGGCAACTCCCAAGTACCAAGACGTTCTAATACTCGAGAAAAAACATGGAAAACCTTTACCAGCCATAACGAGTAACATTTCACTTGATCAGGGAGAGAATAATACCCAACAGAACAATGCACAAAAATAGAATTTGTAATAGTGGCAATGAATAATAACAGAGAATCTAGCATCAAAAGAATAATAACAGATAATCACAATTTCAAACAAGAACATACTCTTGAACAAGCTGATTCAGCTATTCCGTTAGCTAGTCACTGCCAAGTCCAGGTAACCAAAATCAGGCCACATAATAAGATCCTCCTGTGCTAACAATTAACTTGTTACACTGTTACACAATACAGGAACGGGAAAAAGGAGAGCCTTCCTCTTCCGGTGGCTGAATCCAAGAAAAAGCCATCTATTCACCACGCATAAAAGAACCAGGAAAGGAAAGCAAACCAAACCAACTTTGTCATGTTTCCAGATTGGCAATCTTTAAGTGCTTGCAGAGGCAACACCATTTTCTATGGCTTTGCTTCTTCTAATGGGTACCAACCAGCATCAGTGACCAGATGAAGAGAGTACTAAAGAATCCCTCTTGCTACACCCAAGGAAAATTATCATTTGCAGGTCAATTCTGCAGCCTGAGTTTTATATGACACACCTGTCTTTCAGTCTCTCATTTTTGCTTTAAGAAGATGTCAACACTTCTTCGTTCCAGGATTTGATTGAAGCAACCAAAATTGTCCACGTCAAATATATGAACTAATGGCAATAATTGCCTAATAAGACACTCGATAAACAAAAGAAGGGTAAGAAATTTCTCAAAATTTGAAAATACGAGGCCGCATATAAGGTCACAACAAATGGAACACCATTACCTATAACCCTCCATGGAGTAGCAGCCAGTAGCATTAAAGCAAAGGATGCCAGTGCTCTTATTCTGCATTCAAGTCATAATGCACTAGAAATTGCAGGAGCTGCATATAGACTTTTTGCTCTAAGACTCAAATTGTTCAATCAAGTAGAAATTTTAAAATTCCTCAATGCTGTCATGCCCAGCAGAATTTTTTTTTAAAAAAAAAACTTAAATCTCAAGCTGCAAAGCTTCAAATGCCTTCATAGAAGCAGAACCACGAAAGCTTAATCAAGAAATAACTGATAAGTGACAAAAGACTCGAGAGAAAATAGAACAAAAATCTACCCCAATGCCAATATCTAAATGAAACATAAGAGCTCCAAAGATATGATCTATACACAAGAAAAAAGATTAGTAATAGTTAAATTGAAAAAATTGAGGAAACATGAGCTCTCCTGATAATGTTAAATTAGGACTTGAACAATTACCTGTGGAAAGTAAATCGTGGCTTGGCCAAAGGAAATCTCATCATTGTCAATTCAAGAAAGAGAGGAGAGTATACCAAAAGAATTTCATATCTGTTCCGTTAATGCTAAGAAAGGAAACAAAATGGTATGTTGCTAATAGACAAATCAGTCACCACTATACTGTATTCAACCTCCTCAAAATGGTTGCCTACGATCTCTACTCTATATCGATAACTTCTTTCCTCAAGCTCCAATCGACAGAACCAAAAAGAATATACATAAACGAACTGGCTACAGGACCTCCAATCTATGTCCCATAAATGTAATGTATCCCTCTTTCCCAACCTCGAACATTTTCCAGCAAGCATCCTTTGCCTTCATTCATCTGAAACAAGCTAACATTGAAAAAAATGCAGCGTGCCATCTGAAAATCAAATCTCATTTTGAACACATGGACATATAATTCCTGCTGGGTACCTGCACACTTCCAAATATCCAACAAGACTGTCTTAAGACAGTATCTCTTAGCCTTTCTTTTTCCTGTTGTTGAGCCAATGGTAAGAATGCCACAATGTCAACAAACTTGATTTAATCTCCAGTACCACCAAAACCTGAACGGCTTATAGCCTTCATTGCAAGCTGAACCAGATGTATAAACCCCTCTATGTCTTGGAAACTGAAGTCAATGGCCTTCTTAATAGAAGCAATACACTCTCTATGTTGTGCCTCTTGCACAGCTACATTAGCAGCCAAAAAAGTATTCTGGCATTTCCTTGAGGCCTCCACTGCTAAATTTACATCCTGTGTCTGCAAAATATCCAATAAAAATTTCATCTTCTTGTTACCGTCCCACATATAATCTTTAGCTCAAAATACCTAATAACATGCACCACACTGGTCCGGGTAAGACAAGAAATTATCAGGGTATCAGTCTACAGACAGCCAAATCATAGACCACATTCAACAGGTGAATAAGGAATCAAAAGCATTAAAAACTTCCATGCAGGTTTGGATAGAATCGTTAAATCCCCTTAAATTTCCATCCATCGACTTGCATCTTTCCCACAAATCAATGTTTATAATTCAGGAGTAAAAGATAAAGCCAACTGTTATATACCCAATACCACAAAGACATTGTTTACCATTATCATTCCCCTTCTGGCATGTCTATAGTTCATACAATGTAAAGTAGCACCATGCACACTCCCAAATAAAGCAGCTTCTTTTGTAGAGATAAGAAATACTACCCCAAAGGGTAAGCAGTTGCATCAGATATGTAAGAACACAGCTAGTGCAAAGCACTTGACCAGACAATTCAAAAATGTTGATTTCAGATAGAGAGTGAAAATCATATAATAGACGCAACTAACTTACAAAATCAAGAAGACGCAAAAAATGTAAGTGGTTTCGAGCAACAAAGACAGGGCTTCCGGCAACATGAGGAGCTGCACCCTTGACTAGATTAAGCTTATCCATGGTTGCTTGATTAGTTAAATTATCAACATCTGATGTAGACGATGATGGAGATTCACCTGAGGAATAATCCAACAAATACAATGTATGTATCAATAAGCCTTCTTGTGCATGAACTCTTCAGACACAATAGTCAAATATGAGAAAGCAGGTCATCTCCTGCCCAAATAAGTGAATAAATAGACAGAAAAAATGAATTACTGGCTACATCAAGTTGCACCTACTTAGAGAATACGTTACCCAAAGCAAAATCAAGAGTCATAAAGTAACCAACACTCTAACCAAAGTTTTGTTTTCCATTCCAGCCAAAATTAAACCATCTAATTTCTAATCATCCTTTTCTTACATAAATAGCCTCTGTCTATCACTAACAAGAACACCCAAACAAATCCGAGGAATATTTCCAAACCAAACAGAGAACAACTAATATGACGAATATATAGATACCTACAATTACCTTGGGTACTCATTTGTAAACTGGCTTGCAATTCACCTTGGTCTCTGATGGAAGCTGAAGTTTTGCAGTAAACTAGTCTCCAGTATGCAACTTCCACACATTTATACGCTAGAGCAGCAGCAGCCATCTCTCGACGACTTTCATATTCAATGGCACAGCATCTGCAATTGTCAGGAGTTAAGCATACAAAAAACCAGGGCATGGTTCCACAAGATCCGTAATAACTTCAAAAATGTATCAAGTTGAAAAATCTTGCACACTACAGCTTCAAATTACCAAAAGACCAGAACGCTTATAAGCTTAAGAGAATGGACAAAAGAAATAAGGCCATTTTCAGTGCCAAAAAAAAGATATTTTTTACCATCAATAGAACAACAGAAATTTTGTTGATAAGGAACAATGAAAGCCATTAACAACAGTTTGAGAATAAAATTCCTACCACAACCTAAGAGCTAAAAGTAAAGAACCTCAAGCAAGAGCCACAAAAAGAGCTACAAAAGCATTACCCAGTGAATGAAATGCCAGTTAAAATCTGAGATGGAAAAGGGCAATATTCAATGAAGAAGATTGAGTAATCTATTTGTATATCAACTTCTAAAATCACAGTGACAAGAAAACATAAATTTTGAAGCATTTGATGTTTACTTACTTGCAGAGTCTAGCAGCGGTGTTGTATGCTTGTATCTGAGACATCTCACCCGGTTTGTTTTCCTCACTATTGTGCGTTTCTTGAAGAGAAGCTCCAAGAAGAAACTTTAATGCGGCTTGGAAGTATTGTTCATTGCTTTCAAAACTAAACCCAGAGCTCTGAAGAGATCATATAACCTTATCAAGACTTAGGACAAGAAGAAAATTCTAGCTTTCCAAAGAGGTGCACAAAAGCTTATCAATCTTAAAAACAAACTTCAGTAACTGAATAAGAGCAGTAAAGAACCTTGAGACGATCTGCATAATCGCTGGTTTCCTTGGCATCTTTCAAAGCACCGGTGGCAGTTTGGTTGGAGAAACTCAACGTCCCAGGACCAGATGCATTAAGATCCTTGACATCTCTTAAATCAGGCACATGATTTCCCACACTTTGGCCACCTTTATTTTTGGTGACTGCATCTCTGGGCCGTTTTAAAGCCTTCAACTCACCACCATTTGCAGATGCATGAACTGGAAGCCTATCAAATGATCCTTGCTCTTGCGAGCTGACCGCCGATTGGTGACACTGTTCTCTTTTTATTTCACCATCGGTTCTCCCTTTACTAGATTCTCTTCTCACAGAATCCACCTTATTTTCACCCGCAAAATCCCCGCTGTTTTTCTCCTGGAATGTGGCACTTGGCTTCATGCAAACAGCATCAGCTCTTGCATCTGAATCATGGTGCTCCCACACTTCAGAATGATTTCCCATTGTACTGACTTTTTCACATTGCCCGACAGGATCAGTCCCAGTAACATATTCCTTCTCATCCTTACTTGACTTCACAATCAACTTAACAGGCATGCATTTTTTAACAGTATCCATTTTTCCATGAAAAGGTGCACGGGATTTAAGGTCAATCTTGTTTGAATTCAAATCTTCCTGCTCAGTCACCGAATCCGACAACTCCAGTTTACCATTATCCGTGTCAGAAATAGAGCTTTTCTTGCTTTCTTTTGGCCGTAAAGAGGAGCTCTTACTGGATTTTTGTGGAAATAATACACGAATATTTTGTTTCTTGTCCAATCTAACCTCATTATAGCTGCGAGCACGCAGGGCATGATGTTCCATTATGTCACCAACCCCAGAAGGCAAAATAGGAAATTCAGCTTTTTGCACATTCTCCACATTAGAACCTCCATCCTCATAGTCTAATGGAACAGAATTGCATTGTTCAGGAAGACAGCTGTCAGAGACTTTTGCTTTTCTGGCAGTCCCACGTGGATCATTCTTATCATCACCTTCCCCCTCCACACACCTCCTGGGTTTTCCAACTACAGAAAGACCGGCATTTACAGAGACCCTGAAAGGAGATGAGGACACTGATTCTACTGGCGAGCCTTTGACATCATCAACTGCTACTCTGGTTTTAAGAGAACCAGAAATCTTTGAAGAGCTTGACGTGGCAGTCATTGAGACTTGAGTTGACCCAATATCTTTTCTGAATGAAGGTACACCATCCAAAGTCTGTTCAAGTGTACACTTTCTTCGGTGTTTAAGGGGTTGCTGATCATTATTGTTAATCCTGCCTTCTTCGATGACATCCGCTTTACGGTTTTTACCGCTTGACAATAAAGTATGAGAAAGCTGTTTTTTTCTGTTCAAACTACCATCGTCACTATTAGCACAAGACTCCTTGCCCTCAGTTTTTGGGATTCTAGAAATTTTTGCCTTTTTTGAACAACTTTCCTCGTGTTTCTGGCCGTCATGTTCATCCTGATTTCCCTGCCGCTCCAATAGTTTCCTTTTCTTCGGAGATGTATTCCTTTTTCCACCTGGTCTTACAACAGAGGACACACCATCTGACGAGACCTGCTGCTGAGCTTTCTCTCCCAGCTTCAAGGAGATTAGCAATCTTTCTTTCGTGCCATCCTTCACCCTCTCTTGAAAAGAATACTTACTGGCTATCTGCGTGTCCTTTCCACCTATTTTATTTGACAAAGTATCTTCTGAGTTGAAACCCACCACATCTGAACCCATGTCAGAAATCTTACGTTTATCACCAGCATACATCTCTTCAATTCTGTGCTTCTTAGACACCCCAGATCCATTCTTACTTTTGTTTTTCTTCTTCACTTGCTCAGCATCCCCTGCATATAAGCATTACAGAACACAGAAATTTTGATGCTGCATTTTGAAGTGTGGAAGGCATATGGAGTGCAAGGCACAGAAACAAGTCATTTACCTCTCTCCATCCGATATTCATTCAGTCCTGGCAAATGCTTTTCCACAACCAAATTCTGTGACTTACTGGAATCGTATAAACCAGCTTTCTTCCTGAGGTTTGATTCTGCAGGTAGTTGATTCACATCATTTAAGCTTGTGCTTTTCACAGAGTCCTGTGAGCAGGTCTTTGCATGGTTCAATCTCTGGGTTTGACCGCAGGTCCTGTCTACTTTGGCTATATCCTTCAAAGCTGGTTTTTTCTTTCCAAGAGAAGATACAGCATGTGAATCAACTCTATGATGGTTCTGCTCAGAGTTCATGCTATGTACTGAAGTAATTTTTGGTGCAACTCCAGCAGAAAGATTTTGTAGGTTATTTTTCTGATCCAACTCGGTGACGGCTTTTGTTGTCTCATCCTCGCTGATTTCACACCGGTTCATTCCAGGTCTGTTTAAATTTTCATAAACTTAGATCCAGTTGCATGAACTTAAAGCAAACACATGAATGTACAAGCACAAAAACACACAATGCACCTGACGCATGCACACCTCTTTCAAATTATGGAACTCAAAACCATTTTATTTTATTTTTTTTACATCCTCCATGCATAAGCAGGACACCTACCAGGACCCTACACAGTATTTTGATTTTGGCCTCCAATTGGTAAGAATGCCAAAATATATCTCTAATTCAGACAAAGTATGAGTCGTAGCACAAATAACTTTACGCAGACAACCCCATCAAGCAGGAGTCCGTTAGGTTCAAAATACCAACAAGATGTGATCTACTAAAAAAGCCTTATCTGATAAGAGTTTCCACAATACGGTAACATTCCATACTCGTGCGCAATGAAAGTTAAGAATGGAACTTACATCCAGTAGAACATGTTGCATGTCCAATTCTCAGAGAGCTGCTCTGGCTTTATACCAAAAGGTAGCATCCGCCACTTCTCACAATTATCACACTGGACCCAATCAATTTTTGGTAACCCTTCCAAAGCCACTGCAGTTTCCACAACATATGCCCCAGACACAAGCTTGTTAACAGCTCCTTGACCACTTAGCCTTTCCTTGAACTGATGAGCCGATGCATCCCATTGTATCCCTCCATTATTAATACTAGAGACTTTTTCCCTCTCACCAGGAGGCCCCTCTCGTGAAACTGTCTGTTCCAAATTCTTATCCAGAGAATGGCTTTGCTTGTCGCTAACCTTACTAATATCCTTTTGCAGCTTTGGCTTGTTCACCTCATCTTTACCAGCACAGACACCATAATTAGCAACCAATTTATGTTTAGATTTCATGCCACCACTCACCCGCAAGCTTTCCTTTGAGGAAACATTAGGCGTCTTTTTCCCACCTGCAAAAACTTGTGACTTCTTCCCATTTGACAATGACTTTTCCTTCCCAGAAGACATGGCAAATTCATCTGATGCATCCAATGTAACCTGCTTACCAGTGTTTTGTTTTGTCTGTTTAAAAGACTTGGTTGATCTGACAATGAGATCTTCCTTGCTTTTTGATGCATCAGAGTAAGTTTCTGAAAGAGCAGAAGTTCTTTCACTCCTGCACTCTGCAACACTCCTTATGTCCCCTAAAACATCTTTACCACACATATTTTCTCTCTGTCCCGAAAGCTTTTCCCCTGAGCAACTTTGAGCATTTCTCATCCTAGCCTTGTCACTGTAGCCAGACATTGATTCCAACAAGTCCTCCTTCACCTCAAATGAGAATAATTTAGCTCTTCCCTTACTGCCCTCTAATACATCCATTTCTACTCTTTTCTTGGACAATATTGCAGTACCCATGTCATTCTCAAAAGTGATACTTCTCTGCTTCAATTCTGGAACCTTCACATTCTTACCTGGGAAATTTTCCTCTTCCTTTGACCGTTTCCAATCACCTGGAACAGAAACTGACTCATCTGCTAGCAAGGACGAACATCCATTGCTATTCTTGACTGCAGGCTCTGGCTCATTGTCTCCGCAGAATCTTTCCTTCCTTGTCAAGGAAATTAGACTTTCCTGGAGGGGTGATATAAGACCAACACCAGGCACTGGAAAGGATGTCATAACCTGTTTTAGACACATAAGGATAACCAGATTTCTTTTAGATTTTACAATTCCTCAATGCATAAAATCAATCAACAAAAAGATTTACCTGGAGAATGCTAGTGGGTGATTCATCCTCGCGCTCTTGTGGTACAGGTGGCATGCCATCATTTTCCTCAGGGCTGTTCACCAATGATGAAGATGGAGAATTGTCAAGCCCCAAACCATTGTAGATTGCAGCATTTTCCCGTTTCATTTTAAGCCTGAACTTCAGGGTTCTTTGCTCAGACGGGTCTGATTTGCTTGATTTTACATACTCTGACGTAGAATTATGAGCCTCTAGAAAATACGATTGACCTGACTGTAGCTTGGTTAGAGCATCCTCAGAGAATGCCCCAGAACTATGCTTTCCACTGGAATTCAAGGAAGCAGCTCCAAGCCTTGAAGTTGATGACACGGTGGAGGGAGCTTTGGAGCTCTGGAAGGGACCCTATACGGTAACGTAACCCACAGAGCTCAAGTAAACCAGAATTGCATAATCTGACATGCCTCCCTACCAGATACCAAAAAAACAGAGTAAATTTCCCGTGTACCTCCATAGGCAAATTTTTAGAATTCGGTACGCCAGAACACTTTTGAGGAGTCTTTGGGCGTGACGAAATACAGGGCAAGCGTTCATATGTTGGCAAAAAAGTCCCATATCCACCAAATATTGCCCCTGCCAAAACAATTTTTGTCTCAAATTGTCATTTTCAAACAACAAGTTACTTCTTTCAAGCGACTGTTAACAGCTAACACCTATATGCTACTTACTTGAATTCTCAGAAGAAACACTGCCCTCAAAATCCTTTTGAAAATGGCCGAGAACGCTTTTTATCTTGACATCCTTCAAGAAAAAGATACAATGTCAAGGATGTGCCAAATTCTATACACGATCCATGGTGAATAACATAACAGGTAAATGAAGCAGAATAAAACAACCATCATTCATAACATACAAGCTTTGCCACAAGTATACAACATATGAAACTGAGAACGGAAAGAAAATGGCTCAGTAGCTCAAGACAAAGTATCTCAAGAGTCTGCTAGGAAGGGAACCAGTTCTGCATGTTTTCTACTATTTCCACAAAGAAAAAAAGAAAAGTACCCACCGAAAATCTACTCTAATCCTCTAGAAAAAAAAAAAAAGAACTCACCTCACAAATACTTAGTTCCAAAGGACAGAAATTCCTACACAGTCAATTTCTTTCTCTTCCCACATTTTTATTTCAGCACCACAAGCAGAGAGAATAAACAAAGTTTATTGGGAGCCAAATACATAATTTATCCCTCTGTATTGAAACCAACATCTCCATCTATATCTCCCATGAACTGCTCATCAAGTTATATAAATTTAAAGAGATCCTAAGAGAACCATGCTTCAAATACTACAAAAACTATCCAACTAATTCCCATTATCCCATACTCACTCTACAAAAGGCCCCCTATAGCATTAAAACCCGAACACAACCGCAACCCAAACAGTTGAAAGCATCATTGAAACAACAATGGCCAGAAAAATACGCTTACAATGTATGAGAAATCAACATCAACGTCCATGTTATTATTCTCGTCATTGTCCTTGTTGTTGTTGTCGTCATCATCTCCGTAACAATACGCCTCCCCTTCTTCAAGCTCCGAATTCTCCTCCATCCCTTAAAATGCAACCCTCCCCTTAACCCTAACCCTGTAAAACCTAACCCTACCCCCAAAAACCCTAACCGTCACGCACCTTCCCTAAAGTCCAGCATCACGAACTTTTTAACGTACCGGAAAGCCAAAAAAACACTCTAGGCGGGCCAAACAGCAGCCCCCCAAAAACTACAGAGATTATAGACACTATAATCTCCAATCAACCCCCAATTTTACCGTTTGTCGAATCACATTGAGGATTTTAGACACAAAAAAAAACAAAACAGGAATTAATTGTATTCACACGGTTGATTCTCCGGCGAACGCGGCCCTGCCGGTGATCGGACGGCGGTTGGCGGAATACGATCAAAGTGTGTCAACTCGCGATCGACTCGGCGCGGGGGTGGCGGAGTTCCGATCAGGTGGTGCTTTAATTTTTGGATTCTGTGTTTTTATGATTATTGTGTGCATAGGCAGCAGGAAATGAGGCGGTGCTGTTTTTGGGTTGTCTTGTGGTTTTTGTTTCTCTTTTTTTTTTTTTCCTCTTTACCCTTTAACGGACAATTATTCTTGGGCTTATTCAATTAACAATGTATCTAAACAAAGCCCAAGTTTTTCATGCGCTTTGGTCACTTTTTTTGTCCCTTTTTAAACTATTAAGGGATAAAACAAGCTTTATTTTTTATGATTCTTCAAATTTCTTGAGTCAAACAATGCATAATTTAATATTATTCCTGCAGAAAAATGCTTAAAGTTTATTAACCTGTGTTAAATTTTTTTTCCAGCCAAAGATAAATATGTAGCTTAATTTTCAATGAAATAATTAGTGAATATAATTACCAAAAACAAAAACTAATTAATTATTATTCGTGACGTGGCGACTGTCGAGAAGTGGCTTGATGTAAAAGCTAAGGCAAGTTTTGGCATGTAGTGGTTTTTATGTGACGTGGAAGTGGCTTCATGTGCAATTTGTTGATCGTGCCTTTTGTTCGACTGGGTGAGATTGAGAAGTTGTTGGATTTGTGCCATGAAAAGAGCGTCAAGTAAGGTTTTCAATTCATTGCATCATACTTTTCGTGTTTTTTCTATTATTCATGAGGCGGGGATTTTGTAATTAAACAAAACATGATTATAGTTTGATTTTTTGTCGAAAAAAATGATTAGATTAAAAAAAATTGCATTCTTTAACTATATTTTACTTATTTACTTCCATAAGCATTTTTAATTTTTATCTTTCACCTCTTTTTACAAAGAATTTATATCAATAAATTTTTCTTCATTTCTTGATAATTAAGTTTTTACTCAAAACTCATTATTTTTTTCAATTTATTTTACATATCAGGCTTATATATGTTAATTATTTTTTCTAATTTTTTTTGTTATTATTGAGTATAAATGTTTTATTAGTTTCTCTTTTTTTGTTACATGAAAATCCTAACCAAAATCCTAATCAAAAGAAACAATCAAACGTTGTCGGGGACCGAACCCATGACCACTGACCCCACGAACCATGGGAGGTGTCAACATGACTAAACATCGGAGGCTGTTAGCTTCTTTTCAACACTTTTTTTATTTACGTAAATGAGACGACTTGACCCTCATTTACCATTACTCACCGTAAACACGTGGGGTCCTTTTATTATTGCAGAAACAACATCAACATCATACAATAAAGCTTCACTGTACTACAGTATAATACAATATTTCATACACGTCACCCGAACACGGGAACTTTTATTACTTGCAATAAACTCGGTCACAAACAGCAACAGAATCAGAATGACAATAGCAGCAGAATACATTTACACACTATAGATTCGGGTATGATGGAGAATATACCACAGCTTGCCTGGAAAGCGCTCTTGTACTACATACAACTTAATGTACGTGAAATGTCACGCAAACGAGGGGTAAGTCCGAAGTGCTCACCGAGTAATATCCATAAGTAATGATTAGTACACAAGCATCCAGTAATAACCAAGACATCAGAAAAAAAACAAGAGAGGCGAGGTCTCAGGCTCGAGTCTCACCTTCCTCGACTAGTAAAAAAAAAATAAAGTCATGAAAAAAACATACACGCAACATAAGCAATTCAACATCTGGTCCTCACATTTTCTCAATATGCCACTTTTTGACACACTAGGTTCTCACACTGTCTGATAACTATCATAGGCAAACTTAACCAATTCTAATATCAGGCCCCTATCACGAATTAAATGTTGGTCGTTGCTTTCCTTATAATCTTTTTTTAGCATCTTATCTATAGTCACTCCTCCGAGAGTCGTGACCCCAGCATGCTTCCAAGACTACCACCTAGCCACACTAATACCTAAGCGTGACTATCTAATTGTCTAAGTGAATCATCTCAATTTTATTATTCTACGTGTCAATCAACTTAACTCTTTTCTTATATGCCGAGGAGGCACTCTGTCTCTCAGCTCGTTTGGATACCACTTATATCTCCTTGGCAATTCCTCCTACCTTGAAGTTCTGTTTGCAATCCGTTTCTTGCGTGATGCTTCACCCAATAGATGGCTTGCTTTGAATCATCTTTGAGACGCCCCGACCCGTATTTACCGTACACAGTAAACACGTGCCGGAACTGTGACGACCCAACCAAATAAACCCAAGCATACAGTATGAACAATAATAACTCAGGCCCAACGGCCCAAACCAGTAAACAACATAAATAACATATCTGGCCCAATGGCCCAATAATAGCGAAAACATGCACAGCGGAAGACTTAACACTCACAGCACACTGTACGCGACACATGCAAACTATGGATCCAAGCCTGTCCAAGGGAAACGCTGCAGCCCGTCTGGAATGCACCAAGCCTGTACATGAAACAACTCATCCTACGGGATGAAACCCCGCAGGCGAGGGGTGACCGTTGAGGCTAGACAGATGGGATCGTATCTCGAGTAAAGCACATGTGCGACAAGTTCACAGCTGTTCGGACATCGTGGAGAGATACGAGCCTTGACAGACGTTTTGGCTTATGCGGAAATTGTGAACAAGTGGGTAACGTGTCTTTCGAGGGACATAGGATGTGTCCGTGATCATCGCCTTCCGAGTTAACGGGTATCTTTTTCACGAGGTTAACCGACATCACCGTTAACTGTACGTGTCACGTTTCACAGGATTGAGAATGGACACGATCGAACTAGAGCGCCGAGCATGAAAACATATCTTGATCTAATTTCTTTTGTTTTGATTTTGTTAAACAAGTTTGGTTTCGTTTTTAATGTTGGTTATAATTCGTTTTATCGGTCCTGTTTTTAACGTCATTATGTTCGATTTTATTTTCATTCATGACGACTTCGATATGTTTTAAATATTCTGTTTCTTTTTAGATAAATATGAATTTCCATATCTTAATAAAAGAATTATGATATAAGAGATTTGATTTCAAAAGGAAACTTATTTTATTAATTCATAACAGTTTTACATCGTAGAAGAAGTACTCTACTGAGATACTTGCTTCTCTAAGTCCTTTACAAGTTGTTGGACGTTCCTCAGGTGAGGGAACAGCTCCGCGCACGCCAGTTCAATTTGTGCCACCGCCGAGCTGATCTTCCTCAGGGAGACGTTCAACTGCGTCAACTTCTGCTGCGGAGTGCTGCTCTCAGCAACCGCCTTTCCTTTCTTGTCTCCAGCCTTCTTGACAGCACGCTTCTTCCGTCGCTTTGGGGAGACCACCATGTGCTCCTCCAGACCGATGATGTTGGTCTTAAACCACTTCTTCGGAGGCTCTTCATCGGAGCTTGTCGGGAAAGCAGTACCGCCGATGTAGCTGTTGTTTTCGGAGTCTGAAGTCGTTCGAGAACGAAGTGGAGAGTCCATGGCTGAGAGTGAATGTCTCAGCTGTGAGGTTTGGTATTTATAAGCGGAAGAGATGTCGCTTAAGGGTATTAGCGGAATCTCATGTTGAGTTTGGACACCTAGCAGAGTGTGTCAGAAGCTTATCGTGGTAGGACCCACGGATAAGACGGAATTTCGGGGACGAAATTCTTTTTAAGGTGGGTAGACTGTAACAGCCCGGGTAAAATTTAGGATTTTTACCGGGACCGTTAAAGTCGTTATACAGTGATTTACCGAATGAATTAATCTTGGGTAATTAATTCACGGTAAAACGGGAGTCGTTTTTTGAAACAGAGAGTTTTCCCGCGCTCGGGAGTATCTTCCTGACTAACCGAGCCTAGGTTTCCAGTTCCGAGACTTGGACGACGTTCAGGGGAATTAATCGGATTTTTCGAGCCCAAGTTGTATTTTTGGACTCGGGACGGAACTTGTCGGAAAGACGGGAGTATCCCTGCGTCTACGAGATTCCGACGCGAGAATCCAGATCGGCCAAATGAGGCTTGCCCCGAGGCCACTCTTCTTCCTTCTTTTCCTTCTTCTTCCTCTTTCCCGGCAACGTTCCTTCTCCCTCCCGGTTTTTCCCCGGCCACGCGGGCCCCACTTTCCTCTCTTTTTCCTTTCTTACCCTTCCTTTCTTTTCTCCTTTCTTTTCTTTTCTTCTCCATCTTTTCTTTTTTTTTCCAGCCGCCTACTTTTTCTCCTTCTTTCCCGTGAACCCTTGCCGGCCCCCTTCTCTATTCCTTCTTTGTTTTCATTTCTTTTTCTCCTTGTCTCTTTCTTTCTTCTTTCCTTTAATTTTCCTTCCCCCCCTACCGATTTCCTCCCACTCTTCCCCTGCAACCATTCTCCTCACTGCCTTCTTTCTCTTCCTCGCCCTTGCTCTGCTTCTCCCTGCCGCCACCATCACCCTCTTCCCCTCCTCTTTTCTCCCTCGCCTACACCACCTCCTCCACTACCCCGCCTGCACCTCTACGCCGCCGCCACCATCCCAAGGTCGGCCCGACGCCGATCTCCTCAGCTCCTCCTCGATTTGTCTCACGCCGTCTGCCGCCCTGCTCCTCCCATCTCCTCCCTCGCGACGCCGCCACCAAGCCAAGGAGACACCGCCGCCCGCAACCACTCCTCCTCCTCGTAGCCGCCAATCGACGCCGACCCCTGCTGCAGCCAACGACTTCCACCGACGACGACAGTCACGCCGCCGATTGTGTGGGTAAGACGAGAGGTCGACTCTTACCACTTCCTTTCGCATTCGTTTTCTTTTTTTCAAATCTCTGTTGGTTGGATTGATTGGTTGTCTTGGATGTGTTTGCGTGTTTTCCATCTCTGAAGTCGCCGGTGGAACAATTGTGATTGTGGGTTTGTGACGGTGATGGGTTGGCTGTGATGCCTCTGTGTGCTTTGGGGGTGTTTTGAATGCGTGGTGAACAGTAACGGAGACATGGGCTGGATTGAGAACTTCTGCGTGAACAGTAACCGCCGGATTCCGGCGAGGTTCCGGCGAGTCCCGGGCAACTCCGGTGTGAACAGTACGTCTTCAGCAAATGGAACTCAAAGGACGGATGCTTCGGTAATTCCTTGGACCCGAATTATACCTTGGCGCGGGTTTGGGCTCGGTGCACAAGTGGGCTCGGAAACGGGCCGATGTGCGGAGGCCCATGTTCCCGAGACACATGCTTTAGACAAATTTAATAACAGACCCGATGGACGCTTGCAAATGGTTAATGAACTAAATTATGAATTAAAAACAATGGTTAATGAATTAATCTATAGATTAAAAAGAAAAGACACCATTTTAGAAATTAATTATGAAGATATAAGTTAATTATAAATACATAACCGGATGGAATTTATTCTATGACCAAAGTATGTTTTACTTTACTCTTAGAATATTAAGATTTATATTATTGGCTTAACGGAATACCATATGATCGGCTAATTTAATTATTGATAGTACTGCTTCAGTGAAACGGGTTATCAACAGAATATTATTTTGAAGTATTGCTTATCCAAGATTACGATTTACTCACGGTTATAATATTTCGACCACTGATTCTTGCTATTATCGGATATATATATATATGAACAGTTATAATATTTATTTATACCGTATTTTGATTATAATAGCCTATTACCAATGATGGCATTTTCTATTTAACGGTTTTACCATCGGGTATGTTAGTTATAAGTATTATTTATTTCAAGTTGTTAAATAAAGTATGAAGTATTATACGGCCCGTAAATTGTTCTACTTACAAATATAAATTTCGCCATATAATTTGTACCACGTACTTATGTATATTCTTGTCATAAGCGACCTAAGGGCCGAGATATCGGCTTGAACGTTCGGTTTTGGTTTTAATTTAAAAAAATTAAGAATAATTAGAATATCGATAAGAAACTCGGTTTCGGTTTAATTTAAAACTTAGTGTAAATGGTATAATGAATAAAGAGGTTAATTTCGTAATAAAGAAGTTGGATATAAGGCAAGCCGTATAACGATTTCTAAACCGGCATCATGCATAATTATCTTTGGATGCGCATTATGAGTGATTATTGTGTTCCTAAATGTACATATAGGGTAACGAGGGTTGACTGGATAGCAGTTTCAGAGACATACCAGGTGAGGATGGATAAACCTTGATATGTGCCCGTAATGCTGTGTGTGTAATTTTTGGTGTTTGTGTCTTTTTGTTGTTTGATGGAACCGCTGAAATGGATGTTGTTGGTTGATTGACTGCTATGATGTTGTTGTTGTGTGCTTTGTGTTCGATAGAATTGTAGGATGTTGATTGCCGACTGTTTGACTGTTGTGGTCATCAATGGTGATGTTAGACTGTGATATTTGTTTTGTGAAAATGTGTAGAGAATAATGATGAACTGGTCTATGGTCGATGTGGATAATTGAGGAAAGAATAATGAGTATTGGAAACGGAATTGGATTTGATTATGAGATGATGTAATTGTCACTTGGAAAGTAGTGGTACGACTAGATGGTTAGAGACTAGTTCTGTGGTGCCTTGCCAGAGGGTTTGTTGGTTGGGGTGTTGACTCCGGATTTGTGATATTGGGATGTTGATCCCGGATTTGTGATATTGGGGTGTTGACCCCGGATTTGAGATATTGGGATGTTGATCCCGGATTTGAGATATGGGGATGTTGATCCCAGATTGTGGTGGGGCCTGGCATCCGGAATTAGTTAATAACCAGGTACGACCCTAGCTTGTCCAGTGACGGGGCCCGGAAGATAAAATTGGTAATAAAAATTAAAAAGTATTCTTGAGTCTTGGTTTGATATGATTTAGTAGATTTCTCTGCCATGTTGTTTGTGTTGGTTACCCCTGTTGTTGTTGTTGTCTGAGTTGTTATCCACTGTTATGTTGTTCGTGATAGATTCATCTGATTTGGTGATTGCTTTACTTCGAAAGTGTTGCGGTTGAATATATCACTGTTTATCTTTCGTCGGTGAGCGTTTCGGACTCACCCCTCGCCTGCGGGGTTTCATCCCGTAGGATGAGTTGTTTGTAGTGCAGGAATGTATAGGGCGAGCTGAAGCGTACCCTCGGACAGGACTCGGATCCATTAGTTGCATTGGGCTTGCATATGTTAACATGTGAGTCATAAGTCTTTCGCTGTGCATATCGTTAGGACCTCTGTTGTGTACTTGTGGTAAATGGGCCATTGGGCCAGATAGTTATTGTTGTTGATGTCCCCGGGGTTCGGGTGACGAGTTTCTTGTTGGGCCGAAGGGCCGGTTTTCAGTTTTGTTATTGGGGCCGTTGGCCAATTTATTGTTTTACACACTGTTTGTTGGGCTTATTGGGTTGGGTTGTCACAGTTCCGGCACGTGTTTACTGTGTACGGTAAATACGGGTCGGGGCGTTTCATTTAAACACAAGCCGGAACTGTGACAACCCAGCCCAACAAGGCCTAGCATACAGTGTAAACAACCATAACTCGGCCCAACGGCCCAAAATAATAAAACAACATAAGTAACATATCCGGCCCAATGGCCCAATAATAATAAAAACAGTGCACAGCGGAAGACTTTAATAACTCACTAACACTGTATGCGACACATGCAAACTATGGATCCGAGCCCTGTCCAAGGGATAACGCTGCAGCCTGTCTGGAATGCACCAAGCCTGTACAACAAATAACTCATCCTACGGGATGAAAGCCCGCAGGTGAGGGGTGAGTCCGAAGTGCTCACGACAATGGAAAGACGATCAATATGGACACTAAAATTACTCAAGTCCAAAAACAACAGTCAAACCAAAAGACAAACCCAAGAGACTCAAGTAAAATCCAATTACTCAATTTTATCTTTTCCGGGCCCCGTCACGGATAAGCTAGGGTCGTACCAGGTTATCAACCTGTTCCTGGTGCCAGATCAAAAAGAACCCAGGGATAGACATCCCAAAAATAACAAACCGGGATAGACATCCCAAGCATAGACATGCTTATCACACGAACCCAGATCATGGCCACCACAAAACAGTCTCTAACCATCCGGTCGTACCTCTACTTACCACGTGACGATTATATAATCGTTATCAAAAACCAAACTCACAGGGATCGACATCCCTAACCAAAATACAGGGATAGACATCCCAAACCAATATACCAAGGATCGACATCCTTGTCACAATTTATTATTTAATCCTTTATATTTAATGTCAAAACAACTCAAGGATAAACATCCAAAAACCGACTTGGGATAAACATCCCGACCACAATCAAGACAATGGGATAAACATCCCGAAACATAAACAGCAAATGCAATACTCAACAGTGCAATAACCAACAAAACATAATAACCGAGTAATACAGGCACATATTGAAGGAAATCCATCCTCACCTTGGCCGATTACTCAACTTCGGAAACTATGACCGGTACGACGCCGGCTCCTCGGGAAACTGCCCGATATCCGAACCTATACCACAAATCAATATACACTCACATAAATGCACATAATCGGTATACTATGATGCCAATACTACGAAATTACCCGTCCCGATTACTTATCCTTTATTTCCATCTTTTACCGAAAATAATTACCGTACGTATATCCGAATATAATTTCGGTACCATACTTTAATTAAAACTCTTTCAAAATATTTCCATTAAATAATTATAATTTCCAAAAAATAAGAATCATCATAATTTTCCAGAAAATAATAACCTATTTATAATTTTCAGAAAATATTTATATAGTATTTATCTTTTTCCTAAATATACATAATAATATTTTCTAACACCAAAATTATAATTACCTTTAATTTCCAAAATACATATTCATATACATATACCATAATCACAATTTTCCAGTCAAAATAATATATATATTAAATTTACAGAAATTATTTTCAAGTTACATATATATTTTTTTCCAATTTAATAATAGTTTCCAAAACAAAACTTAATTATTTACCAAAGTATATACATTTATATTTTCTTCAAAATATCAGAATTAATTAGATCATAATTTTCTCAAGGTAATTATATTTTTTTTTAGATTTTAGTTAGAATCCAGAAATTATAAATACATATTTATATATATATATATAAAAAGAAATCCGGGCTGGGCTGGACAGGACCAAGCCCAGGCCATGCACTGTGCAAGCCCAGACCCGGCCCAACATCCAAGCCCAAGCTCATCGGTAACCAACAACCCAGAACCATATTCGCGACCCGAATACAATCGGACGGATCATGCAGGAATCGGGTTGCTCACCTCGGGTTTGGCGACGGCGGCGCGAGGAGGGAAAGGCGAACACAGCAGCAGACGCGGCGGACGATGGCGACTCCACGGGCGGCGGAAAGGAGGCGTGGCGACGGCAGACGGCAGAGCAGCGGCGCGGAGAGCTGGATACGCGGGTCAAGCGCGCGTCGAGGCGGCTCCGGCGGTGGAAAGCGGCGGGACCGACGAGGGTGAGGTCGCGACGGCTTGGGGAGTTCGGCGGTGGTGGCGGTGTATGGAGAAGACGGCCGGAACTCCGTCGCGTGCACAGTGACAGTGGAGCTCCGGGGTGGCTTACTGTTCACTCTCTATTTTTCCTTTTTTTTTTCTTCTTTTCCGAATTTCTCTCTTTTTTTGAATTCTTTTCTTTTCTATTCTATTTTTCTGAATTTCTTCTCTCTTTATTTTTTTTGATTTTCAGTTCAGTTCTTTTTTTTGTTTTGTTTTGTTTTTTTTTCTTTCTGCTCTTCTTTTTTTTTTTTTTTTTTTTT